>CAUYRT010083946.1:0-157383 GCA_963574885.1 Lepilemur ruficaudatus | reverse complement strand
TATATAGAAAATATTAGCTGGGCATGGTGGCACATGCCTGTAGTCCCAGCTACTCGGGAGGCTGAGGCAGAAGGATTGCTTGAGCCCAGGAGTTTGAGGTTGCTGTGAGCTAGGCTGATGCCACGGCACTCACTCTAGCCCAGGCAAGGGAGTGAGACTCTGTCTCAAAAAAAAAACAGACTAGGAGAGAAGAGAGTCATCTTAGTAGTAGTTTTAGCAGACCAAAGAATGGCTCTCCAAAACATCCCTGCCGTAATCTCTGGAACCCATGGCTATGTTACCTTACATGGCAAAAAGGGAGTGTGGCATAAGAAAAAATATGATATGTATTATTTGGTCTCTGGTCCTGGTTCCTGGCAGGAGAGCTTCTAAACCCTTGGAATTTCCTGAGTAATAGAGGTAAAAGGAGCATCTTTTGCTATTTAAAAAATCTCCATTCAACCACAGCTGAGTTTATTCAAATGAGATGACTCTTGGGGAGTGAGGATGGTTGTCCAGGGACCCACCGTGTGAACCCCACCTCCTGACCTCCTTGCAAAGGAGAAGAGCTAGTGATTGGGCTCAATCACCAATGGCCAGTGATTTCATCAATCATGCCTGCCTAATGGAACCTCCCTAATAACTGTAAACTACTGAGTTTGGAGAGTTTCTAGGCTGGTGAAGACATCAGGTGTCCAGAGAAGGAATGGAAGCTCCACATCCTGCCCTCCCCCACCACATCTTTCCCTGTGCATCTCTTCCATGTGGCTATTCCTGAGTGGTACCTTTTATAATAAATTGGTACGTGTAAGTAAACATTTCTCTTAATTTTGTGAGCTGTTCTAGCAAGTTATAGAACATGAAGAGGGGGTCTTGGAGACCCCCAATTTTGGAAGTATAGGAGGCCTGGACTTGTGGTTGGTATCTGCAGTGGGGGCGGTGTCCTGGGACTGAGCTCTTAATCTTCGGGGTCTGCACTAACTCCAGGAAGTTAGTGGGACGCCCAGTCAGTGTCTGCTGTGAGTAGGAGAAAGGGTTGGTGTGGAGAAAACTCCTAACCCTAGCCCTAACCATTTGGTGTCAGAAATGCGTGAGCATAGCATAGAAATATCGTTTTCCTTCTTAGGGACTTTGCAGATGTGATTGACGTTATAGACTTGGAGGTGGGAGATCATCCTGGGTTATCTAATGAGGGGGAGAATCTGATCACATGAGTCCTTAAAAGTGGAGAACCTTTCCTGGATATGGTCTGAGAGATGGAAACTTGAGAAGCATTTGACGCCCTGTGGCTGGTTCTGGAATATAGGACGCTGTGTCCAAGGAAAGGAGAGAGCCTTCCAGGCGTTGAGAGCTACTCCTGCTGACAGCCAGCAAGGAAACAGGGACCACAGTCCTCCAAATGCATGGAACTGAACTCCGCCAACAATCTGAAAGATCAAAATCAATTATCCACCAGCTCCCACCACGCCTCCGGAAAGGAGCACAGCTTGCTAACACCTTAGTTTTAGTTTGGTGAGACCCGTACAGAACTTCTGACCTCCACAACTGTAATTTAAATCAATATAAAAATCAGTGGGGTTTTGTTAGCCACTAAGTTTGTGGTCATTTGTTATGGCAGCAAAAGAAAACCAATACAACCGTGGTCAACAGCTCTGGATTCCTGGCAAGGCTGAGCATGACAGAGGCCTTTGGAAATAGCAGTGGAGAGATTTCTCATTTGCTGTCACCATGGAAATGACCCAAGGATCATAAATTCTGGATCTTTTGAAAAAGCCTGATTTTCAGGGAAATCTTGGTAGAACCAGGGATTGTAGACCTCAGGAAAGAACATTCCACTTTTATTAATACACATCCACAAAAGATTAGAGGCTCAGGGTCAGATCTTTGCTCTTGATAAGGTTTTGGCAGAGGAAAAGGTCTTTCCCCAGAACTTATTTTCTTAGGAAGTATTGATGTCCTCCTTCCAGGCCAACACAAAGCGAGGGTTGCCATGAGAAATACGAGTAATGCAAACTGAGTTGGCTGTTGTTAGCTCCACCCTTTTTTTTTGTACCTTTAATCTTCTTCTTGAGGTATAACAGCTAAGATCAATGGATTTTTGCAAAGTGAAAACGTCCATGTAACCAGCTGGTACATCAAGATACAGACCACAACCAGCTGTGTGGACCCCTAGACCCCTCCCAGACATCCATCCCCCAGTACAATCTCTATCTTCTAACCTCACAGAATAATTTTGCCGGTTTTTGTATTTTATATAAATGGAATCACACAGAATGTTCTCTTTGGTGTCTGGTCCTTTTCACTAATCAGTAGGTTTGTGAGATTTCTTGCCTGTTGCATGTAGCATGTAGCAATAGTTGGCTTACCCATCTTGCTGAACAGCAATTGTATGAATAGACCATAATTTACTTAACCTTTGTACCACCAATGGATGTTTCATTGGTTTTTGCGTTGGGACTATTGTGAATGGCGCTCCTAAGAAGTTCCTGTATGTGTCCTTTGGTGAACACGCTGTCTGTGCATTTCTGTTGGGTTCAAACCTGGTGCAGGGGGATTCCTGGGTCAAAAGCATCCTTATTTTTTTTTGCTAGACACAGGGAAGGAAAGGCTGGGGCAAGGGTGAGGTGAGAAAAGTGAATTGTGCAAATGCAGGATCAGATCCTGTCTTTATTTCAAATCCTGATACTCTGCTCATCATAGATTGTTTTGCATTCATTTAGATTTTCTTGTATTGAGTATAATTTTGATTTTTGTTGGTGTTCCCTTAAATTTTGCACCCAAAGTGGATGCATCACTCATTTTATCCCAGTCCCAGCCCTGAGCAGGTCTAATCAATGCCTCCGTGTCTACATGCTTCATGCCTGGTCTGACAGGTGCATTGGGGCTGTGTCGGCAGGAGCCCACCTCTAGGTACCCAGTCCTCAAAGCACATGCCTGTACCTGCTCTAGCTCTTGGGGGTACTTCATTTTATTTTCAAATACACTCTTTTTAGTTACAAAGAATTTTGCAATGTGGTCTGAGATTTGTTGTCTGGGGGGATAATACTCTGAGTTTGACGTTTAATTAATTAATTAATCACTTGGAGTGAAGCCTCTCAGGCCCTTGTTCTCGGTTCCAGCTATGCTGAGAAGGAAGTGCAGAGGATGCGTGCTGTGTGTGAGGGTCTGGCTGGGAGGATGGGCTGCACTCACAGCCAGAGTAGGTCCAAACACTCCTCTCTAAAAATTCCCCTTTTCTCCCTTTCTGTAATGGGAAGAGATTTCCAATCACCCATTTCCTATCTCTCTAGCCAGCTCTGTCTGTCCCAAGGCTTACACAAGCAGGAAGTGATAGGAGGAGACTATTAGGGGCTCAGTGTATTGGATTTAGGTAAGCAAATCCGCTCAAGAAAAATTGTTCATCAGTCTGCCTAATTTACTCATCTGGAGCAGAGCATTTTTTATTTTGTTACGTGCTAGTTGCCGAGGGGAGTTCTGGGCATAGCGGCAGTCCGTGCAAGTCCAGGCTCATTTACAGCTGGGAGGCAGCGGCTACCAGGGGTTGGAAACTGAGGTTCTGTGGGGGATGTTGGTGATGGATTTCACTAGGGGGAAATGGGGCAGTGGTATGACAGCTTCAGAATTGATGGGGGCTTGGGCCTGTAGAGCTGGCTTTCTGCCGCTTTCTTGTGTCCCCCAAAGAAGTGCTCTGAACCAAGAATGCAATCAGACTCCACTCACAGGGAGAGAGATTGCCGTGTGTGTGTCTGTTTGGCAGACCGAGGGTTCCACCCTCACATCTACGTCTGGTTAATTCCATGCAACATGCCACTACATCCCAGTCTCGGAGCTCCTCTCACCGCCTGATCCATCTAACATTTGCCCCATTTGTGACACTAATTATGCCTTTGTGTCTGCTCCGCGATGTTGCCTTTTGCCGTCAGGCCTGCCCTGAAAGCCGGTAGCCAGCTCCATGTAACACCGGGCTGGTGGTTCTCAGATAAACCCTGTTTTACCCTGAACTACTTGTCCTCCCATCTCACCTTCACCTTCCATTCCTGTCCTTTCCGAATTTGGACTACGCGTGACGTGTTTCCACGTATCGATTCTCATCACCATCTTCTCTGATTCTTAAAGTGATTTCTCCAACTTGCATCTTCGTTATCACAATTTGGACTCTTCATCTGATGACGATGCGATCAAACGTCCTCCGTAAACCACAGCGCCTGTTTCTTCTCCGTCCTTCCTCCTCGCCACCCTAACCCTAACCCTAACCCCTGCTGGGCACATGACAGCCCAGGACTGGGATCTGGTCAGTGAGAAACATCAGAACTGTGTCACATTCACCTCTTCTTCATCACCGTTTTGTTCTCAGTATAAAACAAGTATGTATCTGTATTTCTTAATGAATGTAACTTACAAAAGTGTAGTCCTTTTCAATCTTCCCAATAGTTTGGCATATGTTTCTTCAAGTCTTATAATATTTTTATGCATGTGTATATATATATGTGTGTGTGTTTGTATCTGTGCATATATTTCTATATTCACTTAATCATATATCTGAGATATCTGTTTATGTCAGTACATATAGATCTGTCTCCTTCTTTTTAATGGCTACAGTGAGTTGCATTGTATGAGTGTATCATAATTTATTTATCCAATTAAAACCAGAGAATCTCAAAGCTCAGCCAGTGCTTTCAGGCAGAGGAATTTCCCCTCCAGCATCTCCACAGGATGCTAGCCCAGCTGCAACACAGGTCTTGGGTTTCCTTGGGTACAGAAAGTTCTGATGCATAGCGCACATTGGGTACACATGGGATGGATGGGTGGGTGGGTAGATGGATGGATGGATGGGTGGGTGGATATACAGGTGGATGTGTGAGTGGATGGGTGGATGGGTGGGTGGATAGATGTGTGAGTGGATGGACGAATGAATAGATGGATGAATGGTTGGGCAGGTGGATGGATGGGTGATTCTGAATAGTTGCCAATGCTACTGTAGTTTCAGGCACCAACAAATGAAGCTGAGAAGTTTGGGGTAGCCCATTCCTCCCTTTGGCTTCATGGCACTATGTTCTCTGCCCTGGAAGACCAGCAGAGCAGTAGCAAAGTCTGGAAGGAGAGTGACCCTGCCTTAGCCTTGTCTAGGGTACCACACCAGGAGCCTCACCTGTGGTGTTCAAGGGACTGTTGATCCTCACAATATGACACAGAAAGGCTGACAAAGGAAAGGTAGGCGGGCTGTTTTGAGCACTGTGCATGCCAAGCACACCTCAGCCTGAGCAAAATATAAGATTAGCCCCTGGAAAGCTGCTTACCTTGCAGAGTGGCTCCTTCAGTCTCTCTAATAATGGAGATAATATTAATAATAAAATAATACCAGCAGCCAGCGATGTGAGGAGCTTGATCTGTGTTCCAGGTACCATGGGTAGCACCAGTATTTTTAATGGAATCCTCAGGGTGACCCTGGGCGTTGCTGTGATGTAACATCACAGCCTGTCATTTATGCAGGAGGACCATGGGAGCTCCAGAACCTGCCCCAGGTCACTCAGGCACTGGGTGGTAGGGCCAAGCTCCAATCCCAAGCAGTCTTACCTCAGAGCCTGCCCTCCCAGCGGCACCCAAAGGGCAAGGGGGTGAGGGAAGAGGACCTAGTATTTCTGGATGCCCAGAGCAAGGTGTGTTTCTCCATGCTGGTCTCCTGCAGTCCTTGTAGCAGGTTGCATTTTCTTCATTTCCTAGAAGAAGAAGCCAGTTCAGAAGGGGGTTCCCTGGCTGGCTGGCAAGTGGCAGAGCCCAGCTGTCTCTCTGCGCCTGCTCTTCCCAATGAGAAAGGGCAGGATGAGTGATCCGTGGTGGCAGCGCCAGGCACGCCAATGCCCCACTTCAGGGCCTCCAGGGACAGACTTTTTAAGGCTGGAGACTTCTACTTTTCAATTCTCGATGCAAATGTTTCTCCCACTGATTTGTAACCATGGCCCTCTTGGATACACAGATTGACAGGCTGTCTAATTTCCCTGTATCTTCTCGATCCAAGCCTTGTGATCACAGGGCTTTATTCCCCATGCAGAAAGATTCTCATTTAAAATGCAGGCTGGAAAGGTTCATCCATATGCAGAGATGAAGGCAGAGCTGTTTACCATCAGGAGTGAGGGGGAGGGGGTCTTAGAGCCTCCCGAGGTTCCCAGTGACTTGAGGTGCTCTGGAGTCCTTGCCGCGGATTCGGTCTTCTGAGTCTGAGAACCGTTAGGTCCAGGTAGACAGTGAACTGTCATTTTCTCTGCTTCCCTTCACATTAACCTTTTGCATCTTGAGTAATAAAGTAGGATTTTTTCCCCAAGGGGTGTACAAGAATTATTTATATCTTTGGAGTAGATCTGGATGGATAAAAGGTCTTCCTCCTGCTCTTTTCTTCATTTAAAAAAAAAAAAAAATTCAGAGTTGACCCAAACAGGGAAAATGCCTGCTTTTAGTCATTTCAATTCTTTTTAATTTATGTTTTAATGGAGGTTAAATGATGCAGTTAAATGTGCAATTCTTAAGCGTGTGACCGCTCAGTAAGTTTTGATGTAAGCATTTGCCCCTGCATCCGCCACTCAGATCAAAATGCAGAATGTCCCCAGCACCCAAGAGGGCTCCCTCGGGATGCTTTCCAGATGATGCCTCCCCCAAGTAACAACTGCTCTGACTTCTATCAGCATAGAACTTCTGTCATTGAACTTCACAAAAGTGGAGTCTCGCAGGACATAGAGTTTTTGTGCCGGTTCATCGTTAGAAACATATTCTTAGCATTGAAACCAGGAGGTTTTATAACTGAACGGCCCCACGTTAAAAGGTCTTTGTGAAAACATATGAAACAATGTCTGGGGGGAGATTTTCATAGATGTTCTTTGCTAAAAGGAGAGGAACTTTAAACCTCCCCTTCAACCACCAAGTGGAAACCACTGGACTAATCTGTACCCAATCCGGGCAGTATATTTAGGATGCACTGCTTAAACATGTGCGCAAGTCTACTCAAAATACACTTTGTGGGAGGTGTAGAGGGTCCTCAAAGAGTCAGATGACCCTGAAGTGGCTACAAACACAGATTTGTGTTAAAGTTTGTTTCTCCTGTATGTAGCTCTAGCCCATCTAGGGTGTGTAACAATAAGGATTTGTTTATTTTAGGATAGTTAATGATTCTTCTAAGGGATGCTGCAGAGGATAGCTGGTGGTCAAATGAATCTGGGAAGTATTTCATGCTTTATCTCTGTCTTGGAGATTTGTAATGCTCATTATTAATTAGCATGTTAAAGGCACTGATAAATCCTGCTGTAAAGAGAGCTATTTAACTTGATTGAATGAGCAATAACCAAACATCATTGTTCAGAGAACCCTCTTATGCTGGAGGACCTCTTTCTGTTTCAGAGTTCTTGTTTCCTATAACCTAGGCACTGAAAGCCAAGGGAAATAAAATCACTCTTCGGGTGAAAGATTTTTATGTTTGTGTTTTAGTTCTGAAAATCACATGGCCTGCATCTGTCTTTGCTCAGATTTTCCTGAGATTCTCAAAAAAATATTTAAATGATCAGTGCACATAAATGGTCACCTTCAAAACTTTTTCAAAAGATGTGTATGAAAATAGCCATTTTTGAAAAAGTTGATTTCATTTGTTTTATAGAAATGTCATGTTTCTTATCCCACAACGAATAATTCTGAATTATAGGGGGAACCACAAATGTTTCTCTGGCCCATCGCTGCAGTTCTGCCTCTAAAAATCAAGAGAGATGAGCCCAAAATTGAAGGAGGGAAAGGTCATGGGTGAGCAAGGCAGCGATGGTTATCAGAGAGTCATGCGAGACACTCTATAATCAGGTTTATTATCTCTTCTGACCTTTTCTTTTCCCTGTGCTGTGTGTGGGCACAATCAATAAGTGCTTCCAAAATTCCTACCCATTATCCACAGTGGTCCAGATTTTCTGTCTGCAAGAATCTTGCCGAGTTTCATCAGTTAAAAATCTATCCCATTATGGGATGGATGCTTTATTAGTTTTTCAGCAGAAGTCGTTTCTGCTAATTTGCTAATTCATTCATGTGCTCTCTGCCAGCCGCCGGCCGCCCGTGGCCCATCTTCAGCTTCCTTCTGTTTGGCCAGACACGGAGTCTGTGTGCTGCTTTTAGTCGTATTAAGTCCTTTGGAGAGAAGGAAGGTTCAGGAGGGACCCGACAGGCCTTCCTGCTCAGAGAAGACACACTGCAAGTTTAACGGTGCTTTTAAATCGCCTGATCTAAAAATTTTTGAGAGATTTTTTTTAAAAAGTCTTTTTCTTAAAAAGTTTTGTTGTCTCAGATTGTCAGCTTGTGCTCATGAACTGGATCCGACTATATTCAACATATAATCAACGCGCATTTGTAGCACTGTTATGATGTGCTAGGTTCTGAAAGGGATTCTCAGAGTGCTAAGTCTCAGCTCTGGGCCTCACGGAGCCTTCAGCCTGTTTGGGGAATCAGGACATCCATGTAAGAAAAAAATAACCGGTCATAAAATTATATAATAACACACGAGCGACAGAGATGAAAAGGACAATACTTACTGTGTGCCAATCACTGCCTTCGCACTAAAAATGTCTTAACATATTTACTTCTCAAACAATCCGAGGAGGTAGGTGTTATTATTCTGTTTAAAGGTGGGGAAACTGAGGCACAGAGAGGTTTAAAACACTTGCCCCGGGTCATGAAGCTAGGCAGTGGCAGAGGTGGGGCTTGAACACAGGCTTTGAAGAGGAGATCACTGTTCCCAGAAGACCTAGCTTTTATTGAGTGTCTAGTGTATACCAGCTAAATTCTTCCATGTGTTATTGGGTTCATTTTCATAAAAGCCTAACCAGAAATATGATATCCACTTTTATAGGCAATAAATTGAGGCTCAGGAAAGCCAAGCAGCTTGCCAAGGGTCACAGAACTTACCATGGCAGATCCCAAGATGCAAATCTACATCTGCCTGACTGATTCGAAATCCTGTTCAACTACACCACGCATGCTGCCTCTGGCAGGTCGGACCTCCATGTCCTTTCTGTGGTTAAGTAGCTTTTTATAAAAACACATTTCCCACACGCACCCATGCAGACATGCACCCGTGCAAGCACACACAGACACACACCTCTCTTCCCTGGCCACCAGCTGCTCAGTTTGCTCCAGCTATAGAGTGTTAGGATGGTGTCACAAAGGGGCCAGTGTGAGTAGCTCCCAGACTGGCACCTCCATAATAACCTAGCCCAAAGCCGGAGCAACCAGGGATGTCCTAACTCTACCTTCACCGCAGACACCCGGCCCAGGATGCCACCTGGAACATGCCCTAGGTATTTTGCAAGGAAGACTGGCTTCTGTAGCCCTTGTACGGAAGGGACCCAGACCAGGGACCAGGAGCTCCGACCAGTGAACCTGGGTGACGCTTGGTGACAACTCAGCCCAGGAATTGCCCAGTGGACGTGTGCATGGCCAGAAAGGCTGAGTCACCTCTGAGGTCATCCACAGACATTCTGGCTCTACTCCCTTCCTAGCCGCCGTGGGCCCGGGTCACTTGAGTGCTCTGGCTCCTGGGTGGGGCGAAGCAAGAGCACATTTGACAGGAGAAAGCAGTTGAGGGCCCCACGCCGGGAGGCACCAGCTGCCCGGTAAGGAGGGGACTTGCTTGGGTCTCAGGGGACCTGGACCCCCACCTTGGCTCTGCTGCTTGCTTGATAAGTGACTATGGGAAGGTCCCTTAACCTTCATTGCCCCCAAGGTGGAGAAAGGGACATCAATACACCCCATAGAGGGGTAAGAGTGTGAATGGGGGCTGCCGGGGGACACCTGGCGCCTGCTGGTTGCTGCTTCTGGCTTGAGCCTTCTCATAACTCCTGCCCCCACTCCACCCCACCCCACCCCACTCCACCCCACTCCACCCCACTCTCCGTGTCCATCCCTGGCACTGCTGGTATTTTTCAAGGCAGCCACTGTCCCATGAAGAGTTACTCAACCACCCGAGAATCAGTCAAGAGAGGCCACAGCAGGCAGAGATGATGGTGCCACTCTGCTTGTGACACCGCCATCACGTGGCTCTTAGGATGGAGACTAGGTTCTTTCCCTGAGACCTTCCTGCTTGTCCAGCCTCAACTCCTGCTGGGCTCTGCCCGTCTCTGTCTGCGCCAGCCAGCCTGCCCTTCTCTGAGTTCTGTGAACTGCTACCCTCCCTCTTCTAGCAGCATCTTTGCATCTGCTGTCAGTTACCTCTGCTAGAACAGAGAAAAACGTTTATTTTCATTCTCACTTGTCACTTCCCCAGAGAAGCCTCATGACCTGGTCACTCTTGCCCATTGTTGGCTCTCATAATTCCGAGCATCCCTTCCTCTTCGCCTTAGCGGTGTTAATTTAATGTTGCTCCCCCACCGGCGTGTGCACTGTGGGCCGGCAGGGATGGCAGCCTCATCCCTCCCCTTTCCTTCCCTTTCTTCTCTTCCTTCCTCTCTCGTTGTTTTCTTTCCTTTCCTATCCTGTCCTGTTGTGTCCTCTTCCCACCACTGTGTCCCTGTTTCTTTGCACAGTGTTTGTTAAGTGATGGAAGGAAGGAAAGAAGGAAGACAGGACGGGATGGTGCGTGCCCCATGGGGTCTGGCATCTGCTGTGAGAAGCCAACAGCCCCTCCTCGTGGACCCCTCACTTGGTGCACAGCGAGAGGCAGCTCTGCCTGGCGGGGCGCTGAGAGCCTGGTGATTACCTCCTGCAGCCGCCACCTCCTCCTGTGGCAGGGCCATGCTGTGAGCATGCTCCATGCTTCGCAGCTGCATTGCGAGGAGTACAGGAAGTTTGATGGCGCGTGGGAAGGGGCAGGTGGTGATGGAGGTGATGAACTCTTCATTCCGTAATGGACTGGAGACTTCCCCATCAGATTGCGCTCCCTCTTATCAAGCAGGAAGCTGGCAGGCTGTGTTTTAATCAATTGATAGCATCACTTGGCATCCAGCAGCCAGCTCAGGTTTTGTAAAAGACCAGGTCGTTGATTTTCCAATCTCTCCACCCTTGCAGAGATTGCAGGTTGGGGGCCGAAGGCGGCAGCGAGGCTCCTCCTGGAAAGTTGGAGAGGCGCCAGAGCTCTGCACTCGTACTTCCCCAGCAGAAGGAAATGAACCCCAGAGAGGGGGGGAAAAGAGAAGAAGGAAAGTGCCAAGAACGTTTTGAGGGAAATGAAACTGTCATATGATTGTGGTCTTCCCTTATTGGGAGGATGGGCTGTTAGCAACCAGGATGAGTCCTGCTCAAAACTGAAGTCAGTTGAGTCTCTTTAATAGGGATCTTGTCCGTCTGTCCAGCCCTCTGCAGTTACAAACCCTTTTCACATCTCTTTTTCTTTTCAAGGCCAGTCCTCTGCAGGCCCCATCCCATGACCCAGCAGATTCTACTTTCACCATCCATCCTTTGTCCTCAGTCTCTCTCGGTTCCAGGCTGACCTCCAGTCTTGTGTCAGAATAATTTTCCCAAAGTCTGAGCAGGTCATGCCCTGCTTGGATGGTGGCCTTTCTTAAGTGCTGTTGAGGTGGCACCTTCCTGTGACTGTCTTTCCTACTCAGATGGAGGGTTCTGAAGGTGGTCTTTCTCACCATTCTAGTGCCAGGGCTAGCATGGAGTCTGAGATGGAGAAGGAACTCAGAGCATGTTTATGAATGAATGAATACATGGATGGGTGGATGGACAGATGGATGGAGGTACCTATGGCTGGATAGATGGATGGATGGATGGATGGATGATGGTTGGATGGTAAGATGAATGGAGGTACCAATGGATGGATGGATGGATGGATGGTCAGATGGATGGAGGTACTGATGGATAGATAGATGGATAGATGGATGTATGTATGGATGGATGGGTAGATGGATGGATGAATGGGTGGATGGGTGGTCAGATCAATGGAGGTACCAATGGATGGATGGATGGATGGATGATGAATGTATGTGAAGGTAGTGGATAGATGGATTGATACATGGGATTGCTAGAGGCCAGGAGAGGTAAAGCCTGGGGGATGTGCTCAAATGGGGAAGTGTTCACAGTGGCCAAGAACCAAACTCTAGAGTCAGACTGGCAAGTGACTTTAGAAAAATCACTCGCTCATTCTAAGTTCAGCTTTTCTCATCTGCAAAATGGGGTTTTAGCAGTGGCTTGTTCAGAGAGTAATTGTGAGGAATGGATGAGATAAACCACAGATCTGACTGGCACCAGACCCAGCACATAGAAAAAGCTCTGAAACTTGGGGTGATGTTCACGATGGCAATGAAGGGAGGGAGGAGAAGCAGGTGGAGGTGCAGCACCATGGTGAAGAGCATGCGTGGGGTCTATGTTGGCTCAGCATCCTTCCAAATCCGCCCTGTCTGTGTAGCTCTGTTTGGCACCCAGAAAGTGCCCCCCATCTGCTGTGCTTGCTTTGGGGTTCATCTAGTTTGCCCCCACAACCCAACCACTTCATGTCGCCCATCTTTTTAAAGACCCTAAGTCTCCTGAGGTCAGTTCCTGCTCTCAGTATGCTGCCTTGCACTTGACACTTCTCATCTTGCTTATTGGGCAGGGTCGATGGACAATTGTTTAAAAAAATCAACGCACACAAAGTACAGTTTTCATGCAGACAACATTCAGGGAGGCTGCTCCTGGTCAGGTGGA
This sequence comes from Lepilemur ruficaudatus, assembly GCA_963574885.1. NCBI lineage: Eukaryota > Metazoa > Chordata > Mammalia > Primates > Lepilemuridae > Lepilemur > Lepilemur ruficaudatus. The sequence goes on along the minus strand of CAUYRT010083946.1, from coordinate 144,759 downwards.
TCTCCTCCAAGTGGTGGCTCAGGGACTCCAGAGAGTGACTGTGCCATTTTCCTAGCTCCGCATCCTCCTCTGTGTTTAGCTAACAGACATAGAAAGAAAAGGAAGACAATCAAGTGGGAAACTTTTGTGGCACAGGCTGGAAGTGGCATCAGCTACTTCACTCATGTTCTATTGACCAAAACCAAGTCACATGGTCCTATCTGTACTGCAAGAGTTTCTGGGAAAGTCAGTCCAGCTGTTTTCACAGAAGAACAGAGAGTGGGGTTTGATGGACACATAGTTGCCTCAGCTACATCCGCCTTCCACATCCATTCTTGGCTGAGACGCAGCCTGGGGTTCCTGGTACTCTGACCCCACACCTCCAGGCTGGCTCTGTCCAATTCCAGCTCTGTCCCTGGCATCTGAATTCCCATCACAGACAGAGCTACCGCTTCCAAACCGTCTACCCTCTCCCCATAATGCAAACTGATGGAACATCTGAATGTCAGGTGCACAACATAGTACCACACTCGGATGCTGGGACGCCTGGCTGGAAAGGTCTTGGGGCAGTTTATCTCCTATGTACTGATGTCCATCCCTGGACCTGTGGCTTGGAGGAGGACCCCTTCCTTGCTCCTTTCTCCTTCCTCCCTTGCTTCACCTAATCTGGGTCATACCAGTTTGTGCTCGGAGTTGGCTTTTTTTTTTTAATTTTAAAATCCAAACCAATTAAAAATGTATTTTGTAAAAGAATGAAAAAAAATTGTCTCTCACCTCAGCTGAGAATTCTGCCTGCCCAGTTTCACCTGGAAAAGAATTGAAACCGACAACATGTTACTAATTGGGGAATGTGAGCGGTCCCTTCTGTGTGGCACGGGTTTGCAACAGACTCGCTCCGGCATGTGGATACTCACAGGTTTACCGTGTCTGGGAGGGAGGTTCTGAGAGGTGGTGTCTCTGACAGATGGAGCAATGCAGTCAAGGAGTGTCTGGGGACAGGCCAAAGGTTCTATTAATCTTACACCCTGGAGCTTGAGCTAAGGGAGACAGCAGGATGGGCCTCTGCGAAGTCCTCCAGTTGCCATCAGCAGCTAATCTCCTAATCTGGTGGCCATTGAAAACCCGCTGGAATTAGTGTAGGACTGCGGGCACTTGAGCCATAAAGACCTGGTTTAAATCCCAGCCCCGTCATTAATTAGCCCCGGGATTTGAGCCAAGTGACAATTTCTCTGACCATCAGTTTTCTCATCTTAAAATTAGGTCAGCGATGCCAACAAGTTGCAGAATTAAATCACTGAGATACAGAAGCAGCACAGACCTCAGCACTTCGTCGTCTCTTTCCTTCCTTTCTCTCCTGCAGAGGAAACACCAAATCCCGCCTAGAGGATCGTGCAGGATGCGCTTTCAAATGCTTACTCCTGTGGTCTATGCAACTGGCTTGCTTCCCCTTCAAACTCAGGCACATTGGCTCGGCTCTAGGGAGAGAGGCGAAGGATTCCCACTGTCAGCAGGGAGTTGATCCCGGGCAAGTGCAGCGATTGAAGCCTGCAGTGATGGCCCCTCCCTGACAAATTCCATTCAAGTACAGAACCACAGAAATGGACTGGAGTGCGCAGGCAGGTCTTAACTCTGATGCTAATTCAAAGATTCAAAGTTAACCATTCACTTGACCGTGCAGCTCATACCCAGCAAAAAAAGTATGGTTATTGATGTAGGGAGCCTGCATGGGGATGGTGCGCTGGTACATTGAAATAGAACACAGGGTATGCTGCAGTGGTACACTAGGATGGTCTGCACGTGTGCTGGGGTGGTACACAGGTACACCAGGATGGTATGCAGGTATGCTGGGGATGGTGTGAAAATGTTGGGATGTTATACAGGTGTGCTGTAGTGGTACACAGGGACACAAGGATGGTATACGGGTTATGCTGGGATGGTGCACAGATATACTAGGATGGTCTGCAGGTTTGCTGAGAGCATGCACAGGTACACTAGGATGGTATACAGATATGCTCAGATGGGACATAGAGACACAGGGATGGTATACAGGTGCGTTGGGGTGGTGCACAGGTGTACTAGGATGGTACCTGGGATGGTGCACAGGGCCATAGGTATGCGGCGTCGGGGTGGAATACAGATACACTAGGACAGAACACTGGAATGGTACACGGAGATGGTACCCAGGTTTGCTGGGACAGCATGCAGGGTGTTGTGCTGGGATAGCATATCCCACGATTTAATAAAAAAAGAGGCTACATTGACTCTGGACGGAGTCCCATTATTACCATCAAAGACTCCCCCCCTGGTTTGTTTTGTGGCTGGTAATGTTGATTTTGTTCTTCTCTGATGGAGCCCAGTAGCTGTGTATGAGTTTGGGCTTTGGAAAGAATCTGCCTGGTCTCAAGTTCTCGTCCCACCACTCATGGCCACGTGACCTTGAGCAGTTTCCTGAGCTTCCCTGGAGTTCACCTCCCACTGTCATCTGTAAAATAGGAAAATAAGAAACCTTCTTTATGGCCTTGTTGTAAAGTATAAACACGGAAATATGCAAAAGGCAAATCATAAGTCCTTAGTCAAGGCTAGTTGCAATTAGTATTGGCTATTATAAATTTTGCGCAGGAGAGCAGAGGGGACGAGGGCTTGGAAAGTTTGACGGACACAGTTTGAAATTTGAGCTTCACTACTCAGGATCCCTGAGGTCGTGGGCAAATTGTTCTCTAAGCTTTAATCTTCTTATCTGTAAAAGAGGGTGAATAATGCCTAGCTCCGAGTATTTGTTTAGTTCTTTAGTAAGTCACTTCATTCCATAATGAATTTCAGGCAGCCTGCAAAAACTCATACAACAAGTAAGACACAAATAAATAGATAACTCAAAGTAAAGGAAAAACCAGTGTAGAATGAGGGAATAAAACCAGCTGTAGGAATGTGAAGGAGCCCGGCGCACATAGAGCAACTATGCCCATGCGTGCCATGTGGTAGGAACTCAATGGTCCCTCCCCTGCTGTGAACACAACCTTGCCCGGTAGTTTTCTTATGCTGGAAGAGAATATGACACAAATGACATTTCCTACCCAAGACAGCCAGGCTCACGGAGCCTGGGCGTCTTCACTCTGGGTTCTTCACCACCCTGATTGGACTGGTCCTATCCTGCTGGGAGACAGAACAGCCACTTTCCATTCCTGTGTCCAGCAAATCTGTGCCCATCCCCCAACCTGTGCTCCCAGGTCCTGCGGCTCTTGAAATGCCATCTTTCAGCCACAGCACACAACAGAGGCCCTGGTGGTCATTAAAATGATCCAGTGGCACCTTTTCCCCCGAGAAAAGGAGTGTCATTGACAGCTCTGGCCATTGCCAAGTTCAAATTAAAGTAATTACAGCAGTTCCCTCTCCGGGTTCTTTCGACCATTGCTAGCATCCTTGTTCCCTTCTTGCCCTGGAGTGTTCTGGGGACTTCTGTTGGCCTTGTCAGAAACGCCTGATGTCTGTGAGGCGGGGCTCATCACCTGTGGCAGGTGCAGGTGGCACTTGACTTCCTGGAGCAAGACACCCAGAAAGACCTTCAAGATAGCCATGGACAATGACATGAATCTCTGAGGCCGCTGTCCTCAGGCCTGCACACATGAGCTCTTGTAGAAATCACATTTTTTAAAAATGTCAGTGATGGAGACACCGAGGCACAGAGATCACTCCGTTGCCTAAGGTTACCCAGGACATGGGTGACAGCAGCCTGCCGCTGCATGACTCCAGATCTCCTCACTCACTGTCTCCCTGTCAGCTTCTCACCACAGCTGTCTCTGTCCTCCCTCATAACACAGGGATGCACTTTGAACACCCAGACCCTCCTTTTCACTCTTACAACTACTTTAGGAGTGAATCCTCTTGTCCCTCTCATTTTGAAGGTGAAGAAACTGAGGGTCAGCGAGGACAAGCACATTTGCCGAGACCGTAATGCAAGAAAGAGGTAGAGGTGGGAGGCAAACTCAGACCTGTGTCCAGGCTCTTACACAATGCACTTCACTCTTTCAAATGTCCATGCACACTTGATTTAATTGTTTTAGCTTTTCCTTGCAGAAAATTTCAAACATATGGAAAGTATTGTGTTAGTTGCCTACTGTTGCAGAACAAATCACCGTACGCTTGGCAGCTTAGATCTGTTTATCTCACAGTATCATCTCATTTCTTTTCTCACAGTTTCCATGAGTCAGGAGGCTGGGTGATGGCTTACCTCGGTCCCCTGCACAGGGTCTTGGTTGCAATCAAGGGGATCTCATCTCAGGTTCCAGGTCCTTTTCCAAGCTCATGTAATGTAGGCAGAGCTCATTTCCCTGCAGCTGAAGGATTCAGGGGGCTTGCTCTGTTAAAGCCAGCAAAAGAGAGTCTCTGCTGCCTTGAGTCTTGGAACCCCGGGGAGCCTGAATTCTCTTTCCAGGGCTTGTTTGATTCAGTGAGGCCCACCTAGGATAATCTCCCTTTACATTAACCCAAACTGATTAGGGACCTTAATTACACCTGCAAAACCCCTTCCCCTTTGCCTCGTAATGTAACATCATCACAGGAATAACATCCTATCCCCTGCTCAAGGGGAAGAGATTATCTTAGCATTTTGCCCGCATCAAGCACAACAGACCTTCCCAGGCTCATCACGCAGCTTGGAGGATGGCTGCTTTCCTGCCATACTGGTTTCATCCTCTGGCCCCGCCGAACCACTGTGCATTATTAACAGATTTTAAAGTAAAACTTATACACACTGGCATGCGCAAATCTTATCTGTCTAATTTTGACAAAGAGATGCACCCCACATCGCCAACCCCCTTATGAACATTTAGAATATTTCCATCTCTCCAGGAAGTTCTTACATATTTCTTCCTTCTCAGACCCAATTATATGTATATTTTTAAAAAAAAATTTTTTTAACAAAGCTAATAATTTGAAGAAGTACCTAGGATCATACCCGGCAAAATGCAGGCAATTGGTAAGCGTTAGCCTCCTTCCAATTCCTCTAAATTGAAGTCCACCTCCTTTAGGAGATGCCACAAACACAAAGAGAAGGGACACTGCTGGATTGCACACAGCCATGGGGAGGAAACTTCCAGAAATGCTTTGGCCAGGATGCCTGGTGAAGCCCTTTCTTGGCGGTGGACAGCATGCCCATCACCCACTACCAGCGCAGTGTCTAGAAAGCACGGTGGGTGCTTTGATCTCTGTTGGATTAATCCACACGTCTCTTATTGCAGGGTGTGTATGAGAATTAGACGATACAAATCTCACTCCTTTGCTTTCAGATCTCTCCATGGCGACCCACTCTAGACGTGTTTCAGGCTGGGGGCAAAGAGGCATCTCAGCCTTGATTTCCTAACGTTAGGTTCCTTCTTCTCTCCAAAAGGAGGGTCTGGGTCGTGCTTGGGTCCTCCATCACCAGCAAAAATAAATAACAAGAGGCAGCTTGGCATCTGGAGGGAAAAAAACTGGTGGGAGGCAGGAGGATGAGAACTCAGGCTCCAACTTTGCGATTTGGACGCATTTATTTTCCCATCTGAGCCTCTCTCTGTACGTCTCCCGGCCCAATCTCATCAGGCTTTTATGGGGATTGAATGCAAACGTGCTGTGCTTGGCAGGAAGCCCCTGGGCACACACGGGTCCCCTCCCCTTGCCTGTGATTTTAGCATCTCCCTTCATGTGCTCGTCTGTCTGTCCCTCCAGTATGGCCCTCCCTTGACCCTCTCTCGCCACCTGGAATATAGGAGTGATAGAAATACATGGATTAATCAGATGTGATTTCTGCCCTGAACAGGGGAAATGGGCGTTTTATAAATTACAGTAGCACAAACCAGGCAGGGGTCATTTCCTCCAAAGAGGTAAATACCAAATGCATTAAGGATTCTGGTGGGATTGTTTTCTTCTGTGCCATCCAGAGAGACTTAGAGGAGGGGGTAGCCCTTGGGCTCAACTGAAAGACTACAAATTCCAGGCCATCGCTCCACCCCTCCACCTACTTCCGTTCCTCTTCCTGCTGCTTCCTCCTGGTTTCTTCCTCTCTCCTGCCTTCTTCCTTCCAGCAGATACTCTGTCCATTCTCCCCCTCCTGTTCCCTCCATCTGATCCCTCTCCCTGGAGAATCCTCATCTCTACAAAAGGCTAATAAATAAACTCCCTGCATTGTTCCTCCCCACCTGGATAAACCCTAACCCCTCCATCCCTGGTCCTGGAGACACTATGGGAAAGATAGCACAAAGAGAAACACTGATGATGTCTCACTTAATTTTCCCAAAGATTTGATTTTTTTTTTTCAATTTAAAACTCAAAAATGTCATTAAAACCCTTGCCCAGATCGGCTGTATCTTTAAGTGTAAAATCCATTTTAGTCGGCAGAGCTTGCGATACGGTTAAGTACTTATTTTTATTGTCTGTCTGGGCCTGGTTTTTAACTGCAGGTGGAGAATAAATCAATAATGTCATAAAGACACGTTCACCCTGTGCCCTTTCCACAGCCTGTTCTGTAGTGCCCGGGCTCCAGGGAGTGGCTGAGGTCTGTACGCCCTGAATCATCCGGGGTGTAGGAGCTTGTTGATGTGTCCTCTCTCCAGGTTACTTTGTCTGACATCAGTTGGCAAAGGCCATGCATCCCTTTTGCAGATTTCCCTACTCTTTGCAAAGGGAAAACATCCACCGGCCATTTGCACCAGTGCAAGAGCACCCACAAGAGGCTGTGATCACGTCCTCCCTGTTGGAAGAGCCCAGTGGTGGCTCCATTCCTCAGCACCTAGCCTGCATTGTTAGGGGCAGTGAAGTTCATGGAACAATCATTGTCACGTTTAGTGTCTGTGTTGCCCCCCCTTAGATTCCAGCATCCCAACATTGTTCCTGCATTCATTTGTCTTGTCGGCTTGTAGACATCAGGGCTCACAAAGAGAAATGAGGACTCCTTCCCCTGGGTGTGCTTCTCCCAGGACATGACGGTGTCATCCACTGCCCCGAGCCAGGGGTGTGGATGACGAGCAGGGGGTGAAGATGTGCTCGCTCCAGAGCTCTGCTATCGGAAAAGGCACCCCAAAATCTGTGTTCCCTCACTCACTTTTATTTTTCTTCATCGCCCTTGTCACACCCTGTAGTGTGTGTGTTTATTCGCTTACCGAGTGTCCTTCCCACCAGAATCCAAGCTCCAAAAGGACAGAGTTGTGTTTTGCTCACGCTGGCGGAGAGCCAGTGCAGGCCGGGCCTCAGTGCGCACCTGTTCACTCACTGACTGACCGAGTCTCTCCAGGACTGGAGCTGACACTCCTCGATTGCTTTTTCCACTCCATGGCGAGTTTCTTTTTCCTTTTTTTAATAGCAACGTTGTGGTATAATTTATATGCATATCATAAAGTTCACCCATTGGAAGTTTGAAGTTTAATGGGGTTCAGTATATTTATAGAGTTGTGCAACCATCACCCCAGTCTAATTTTAGAACATTTTCACCCACCCCAAAAGGAAGCCTCATACCCATTAGCTGTCATTCCCCATTTCTTCCCCACCTCCAAGCCCTAGGCAACCACTAATCTACTTCCTGTCTCTATAGATTTGCCTACCCTGGACATTTTATATAAATAGACTCATATATTATGTGCTGTTTGTGTTTGGCTTCCTTCATTTAGTATGGTTTTGAGGTTCATCCACGACTTAGCATGTGTCAGTACTTTGCTGTTTTTATTGCAGAATAATATTCCATTGCATGGATCCAAATGCGTTTTGTTTAACCCTTTATCGGATGGGCATTTGGGATATTTCTACTTTTTGACTATTATGAAAAATGTTTCTGTGAATGAATTCACATACAAGTCTTTGGGGGGACATGTATTTCCATTTCTCCTGGGCAGATTTCAGGGAGTGGAATTGCTGGGTCTCTAATGGCAATTTGTCACTTTATCTGGGTAATATATTTCTTCTCTGCATTACCAGATTTTGAGCTGCCTCAGGGTTGGCTGGGGATTTTAGTCACCTAAATATTCCTGTAAGACCTGACCCAGATGGTCACATATGGCCGCTCCTTATAACTGATCCTAGAGCAAAGGAAAGAGAGGGAGAGGGAGAAGTCAGACTGCAGCCAATGCCCACCGAGTTAGGGGAAAGCAAGGGAAGATTTCTGTGGGCTTTTTCCTAACTAGGAAGCCGCACTTTGTCTTGTGTGTGAGGGAGAGGGTGTATCTGTACTTAACAAGGCCATTTCCTCCAAAGTTGTCAATGAGTTTGCTCATGTCACCCTTTAGAAGTTTTTTCCTCTAGTAATAAACATAAATTGCACCCATGATGGAAAATTTGATAATACAGAACAGTAAGGAAGGGAATGGACCACCTATAATGCATGGTCACTGGACATGGCAAACTCTATGATATCTACAAACCTCAGTTTTTTTATATCTGTAAAGTGAGAAAAAATTAATAGGGTGTGCTCAGAGTTTGGAGTTAAGGATTCTGCCAAGCTCTTTGTGATGTAGTTTTATCTTTTAGATCTGTAAGATAAGGGGGAAGGAAGAAACTGTTTGCAGATAGATGGGCAGGAAAACTCTGCAGTAAAACATGGAAAGCTCCTCCTCCTATCTCACCATCCTGCCCTCGTGGGTACACCCTCCCTTAGCGGGCAGGAGCTGGGCAGCAGAAAGGCCGGCTAGGTACGAAAGTCCAACAATTGTGCACCTGGAAAGCGGCACAGATCTGGTAATTTGTTCAACAAATAATCTGCGAGCATGATGGTGATGATTAGGGTGGGAGCTGATGTGATGTCAATGAACACGATGATGATGGTAGCTGTTACTATTGCTCACCTACTACCTTCCAGGCACTAAGCAACACACTTTATCCATTGATACATCCATCCATTGATCCGTCCACCTCTCTCTCACTCTCTCCCCACTCCCTTCCCCTCCCCATCTCTACTCTTCATGACAACCCCACGAGGTAGATACCATCGTCTGCATATGACAGATGGGGACATATCTTGCCCAACTGGTAGCAGACTTGGAGGAAACTCTAGTCTCGTGATTTCAATCTGTCATCCTTTCCAGGTTATCTAAATAATATGAGTGCATCTCACCGTGTCAGGTTCCTGGGATATAGAAATGGATAAGGGACAGTGCGGCGTGGGGGTGACGCATTTGAGTTCTGGTGCCAGATAGAGCTCTGTCATCCACTCACCCCTCCATCCACCATTCAGCAGATACGTACCAAGTGCCTTCTGCAGGCCAAGCAACACTGGACAGTGGAATCCTGGCTGTCCTTCCTATAGCACATTAAGCAAATTACCTACCTTCTTTAAGCCTAGTTGTCTCAGCTGGTAAAAGGGGAGAATAATAATACCCATTGGGTCCCATTGGATTGTTGTGAGAATTAAATAAAATGTGCTTGGCTCAGCACTTGAGTTAACGTTGGCTGTTGTTGTTACCAGTAATAGTATTTGTATTTGCATTGGAAGACGTGGGCACTGCCCTTCGAGAACTCACGTGGGCGCTGGCGTGTGGTCCTCTGCTTCCCTAACTCTTTCTCGAGCCCCAGGGAAGTGGGGGGCCTTGTTGTCGTGCCCCCAGCTGTGGCCCTCTGAGCTCCCGGGGGCTCAGTCACACGGCCTACCCTGGATCCACCCACCACCCCTGCCAGGAAAGGGCGGATGGGCGTCCCTCTTGGCAGATATCCAAGCAAGGCAAGTGTTGGGGTTCAGAGGACAAAGGAAAGGGACATTTCAAGGAAGTTCCTACTTCCTCAGAACCAATGTTCCTATCTCCCTCACTCACATGATCTATTGGGACATTCCGCACGTTCCAAATGTAAGCACGTCCCCAAAAATGCCCGTGTTGGTCTTGTGATGAAATGTCTTTCTTCACAAATTACTGACGTTGCCTGAGAGCCCAGGGGGTGGGGAGAGGAAGGAGCAAACTGCACGTTTCTGGGCAAAGTAGACATGGTGTATTCGTGTCAGGGTTTACTTTTCAAAATTTAAAATCACTTCTGTCTGTAAAATGGGAACAATGTGAATTCCTGTTGTAAGGGGGTTTATGAGTTTAAATGAAACCCTGTATATAAAAGCACCTGGATCCACAATGACTATTTTGTCATGTTGTGATTTATTTCATTTTTATATCATTCAGTGAAGTAGATAATTTTATTATCTCCGCTTATGGGAAAGGAAAGTGAGATCAGAGAGGTAGCTTTACTTGCTTAAAGCCACACAGCTAACAGGTGGGAGAAGCAGTCTTCAAATCCAGATCTGTCTGAATCCTGAGACCATGTTCTCAACCACTCACCATTTCTCTGGCATGAGGGTCAGCAAGCTTTTTCCATAAAGGGACAGATATTAAATATATTTGGCTTTGTGGTCTAGACAGTCTGTTGCAACCATTCAACTCTGCCATTGTAGCCTGAAAGCAGCTGTAGATGATGTAAGCGAATGGTCATGGCTGTGTTTCAATAAAACTTTATTTACAAAACAGGCAGTACACTGGATTGGGCCTTTGGGGCTGTAGTTTGCAACCTTTGCTTTAGAGCAAGGTCTGGGCACCCAGGACACCTTACAGGGACAGGGGGCAGTGTAAGGAATAAATGCCTGCTAGCATGAAGACAACTGTAGCCTGTCCAGAACATATGCTTGTCACAATGGTATCACTCTTTATGTACATACATAAAGATGGCTCTTAAAAAGGAAGTGCTAGCCCATGATGGATTGAAGACAACCACAGAAAACAGGAGGATTAAGTACAAGCATTCACCATTAGAAGGGTCTCCTCCATGCAGCCTTCCTGAGCAAGGATAAGAATAGCCTGGGTGATTTATAATGCTCCAAGGAGCACTGGCTTCTCTGGTTTCTTTTCTGCCCCCTGGATTATCTTGTCCTAAGCCACCCCCTTTCCTCCACCCCAAAGGATTCAGACCTCTCCAGCAGGGGGGCTGCATTACCACCGTCTGTGCCTCCCTGGCGGGCTCTGCCTGCCCTCTGTGCCAACGCCCCCAGCCTGCCCAGGGTGAGCTGGGGCTGATCAAGTGGAGGCCACATTTGCCCTGAGGCAGGAGCACACTGAGGCTGCTCCAGACCTGTTTCTGGGACAGCAGGTGCAGCCGTTCACTGACACCAAAACACATTCTTGAGGCCACAGCAGATGGGCCAAGCAAGAGCAGGTCTCCCGCCCTCCTAGGACGTGGCTTCCTCCAGAGGACACATTTGCCGTGAGGACACCCCTAGTGCTAATCCTCTCACCCAGGAGATCTAAGCAGGGTCAGCATTTTAGCCGAGGGCTGGACCCAGGCAGGGGCATCCCCCCCAGGGCCGCCTGGCCAGCCAGGGCAGCCGTAAATCACACCAGAGAAGGCACATCTTGGACGCCTGAGCTGCTGGGGACTCCGTGGGTGTCATAAATCAGGCGTTCACCCCGTTTCACCTGCGCCTTCCCGTGTGTGTGTGCAGGGCCCTCTGCAGCCCGGGAAGAGAGAGCGTCACAGGACGTGTTCAGCCGGGGCTGGGCACCGAGGGCTGCTGTCTCTTTGTCAACTTATTACCTGAGATTTATGCATGACGCAGCCAGGTCTGCTCGGTGACACATTCTAATTTAATTAAATTTCTGTTGGATTGATGTCTGATCAATCAATAATGTTAATGGTTTTGCAATTTGGAGATTAAAGTATGGTCAAGCCATGGCAACCCCTCAGCATCATCCACTTACTAGAGAGGATTCTTTGGGGGGAGGTTTGCCTGCTTGTATTCCTGCCCCCTCCCTCTCTTCCTCCCTTCATATTTAAACACTTATTAAGTGCCTAGGACATGGGGCTATAACAAGATCTGAATGAGGCTTAGAGCAGTGGTTTGAAATCTGAGCATATAACAGCATTACCTGGGTTGGGGGTAAGATTGTTAGGACAGATTGCAGGGCCCCCACCCCAGAGTTTCTGATTCATGAGGTCTAGGGGGAGGCCTGAGAATTTGCATTTCTACCGAGGGACCAACAGCTGTCGATACTGTTGGTCTCCAGGGCTCTGCTCTGAGACCCCCGCTCTGCCAAACACTGGCTTAGCGGTTAAGGGCACAAGCTCTGGAATCATCTTGGTTTGGATCCTCCTAACGAACTACATGGCTTTGGACAAATGACTTGGTTTCTCTATGCCTCAGTTTCCTAATTCATAGGATCACTGCAAGTGGTAAATGAGATTCTGCAATGTCTGTCAAACTCCCAGCATAGTGCCTGGTATACAATAAGCACTCAATACATGCTATTGGAGGGCAAAGCAGAGTTGCCTGCCCCCATGCAGCTTCCTGTCTGGGAGGGCGTTAGGCTGAACACGTGTAAGGATGATAGTGTGATCAAGGCACTGAGAGGCTGTCGTGGGATAATTGATCTAATCAGGGACGTCAGAGAGATTCCCTTGATGAAACGGAGCTGGCTTTTGAAGGAAAGAATAAGAAGTTACAAGGGAATGATCAGCTTTGGAGCCTCCTTAGGGGCTGTTTCAGTGGGTTGGATCAGCATCCTAGGCCCAATGGGAAGGTAGAAGAATATTTCAAACAGGGAAGGCAGCAAGACTGTGTTCTAATGTTGAAAATATCTTCCCTGCTTCAACTGAGGAGAATGGCTTGCAGGGCAGCAGGGGTGGACGTACCAGTAGCAGGAACTGAATTAGCCAGGCCTCCGGAAACCTGACTCCCTCACCATCCCCTCTCCCAAATTAGTAAAAGCCGCAGGTCTGTGTCCACATGGAACACTGCAGCTATCAGTTCGGTGGCAGGGCCAGGGGAGAAGGAGCCCATGAGTCATGATGGATCTTAAATCTCCTGTGTTCGTTTCCTGACATAATTAGTCGCCATGATGTGAAAGGTGCCATATTAGGTGGTCTTCTACGACGCCAAAGGACTTGAACACACACGTCTTCTCTTAAGGTGTTTGCTGTCTAACATCACATGCATTATTTATGTGCATAACATTGGCAAATCAGCACATGCATCCGAAGAATCGTTGCTGACAACTCACTGTGTGGACCACAACAAGCGGCTGAAGGCTGTCTCTAGGATCTCCTGGTTTAGTGCAAGAGGCTGGCTGTAATTCAGGATTATTATTATTATCATTATTTTATCCTAGGCTCCCTACCCAAGATGCTTGAATATTTTTTATTGTTTCTTTCAAAACAGAGCCCAGACCAATCTTAAAGGATGAAACCTGTAGAACAAAATCACTGAGAACAAGATAGCTTCATGCTCCGGATGGCATGAACCAACCTCATTTAAACCCACAAGTCATCCTTCATTCACAGAGATTTCAGAGCATGCCACCCTGCAGCCTGCCAGGTGCCCCTCGGTTACCTGTGCTAAGGCAGGTGTGAGATGGGGAGTCCAGAGGAGGGATCCCAAACCCCATTGATCCAGAGATCCTAACCATGCATCTCATCAGAGATTGTAGAAGCCTTAAGTAGGAGGGCTGGACTTGCCTGGAGGTCCCTATAAGCAAGAAAAACTCTTCAGCCCATGTATTGTATCTTCCAAGAGGGGTGCAAGTTTGCTAAGCCCAGGAGATCTGCAAAAAAATAAAAATAAAAATAATAATAATATTTACAAATGTATCAATCATAATCATAACGATAACGATCATTAAGGCTGCCAACATGTATTAAACATTTCCCCCAAGAGAGGTGCCATACCAAGCCCTTTATCTGTCTCACTCCACTTATTCGTATAATACCCATTGGAGATGGAACCTAGTATAGCTCCCCCTTTGCTGGAGAGGAAATCGAAAGTCAGAGAGATTAAGTAATTTGGCCAAGGCCACACAGCTAGTGATGGTGAAACTGAAACATACACACAGATAGGTTTGATGTTAAAATAATAATAACACATGTTTTCAAGTATGTTTTTAAGACCTGTTCTGTCATCGTTTCTTCATCCAGAAAGTTAATGAAAATATAGTCAGCCTTCCGTATACGTGGTTCTGCTTCCCCGGAGATAGGTAAGGCCAATTGTGCCATGCCGTTTTCTACAAGGGACTCCAGCATCATGGATTTTTGGTATCTATGGGGGTCCTAGAACCAATTCCCCACAGATACCCAGGGACAACTGCACTCAGAATGTTGGACCCCCATGAAATGATTGCTAAGGACCTTCTCCCTGGTGGCTGTCGATCCAGTACTCAACATCATTGGGACTTTTAAAAGTCCTTGATCTTCCTCAAGCCATGGAGGCAACCAGGTCCCAAGCCTCCCTTTCCTGTAGTATTTACCATTTGCAGTAACTTATTCTAGAATTTGCTGGAAATCAGGGTCAGGGATGAGTCTACGGTTTAGAAATCCACCTTGAGTCTTTCAGAAACCTTGAACAGCAGGCCTTGTGACCCATCATGTAGCTTGCTTCCTACTGCCAGTTGTTGTAGTATTTGGTGATGCCATGTACCAGGTAGCCTGTGGAGCTGAATTGATTTTGAGCAAAATTTCCAAAGTAGAAGCCTTGGACTGAGCCTACTTGCAAACAGGTGTTCTTTGGGTCTGCCTAGTGTCTTGAAAAATTCAGAATTCCTTGCTGGCATGTAAAAATCTGGGCAATTCATGTAGGAAGAAATCATTCAGGGTTCTGGTTTGTCTTAAAAAGTTGGAAGGTTGGGCAATGTTGTTCTGCATGCCTTCGTGGCCGTGATGGGCTGGGGTGGGCAGTAGCTGTGGTCCCCAGCTCCCTGCTCCCCCACGTCCTCTCACTCAGCTCCACATGGCCACGTCTGCACAGACGTTGCTCTTGTATTCACCTGTCTGGCTCCCGAAGTCATCTGAGTCATTACCCCAGGCGTATGCAAAAGTCCTGTGCTCCTATCCCAAAATTAATGCTGCATTCATTCCTAACAATATGTGCTTGGTTCTTTTCAGCTGTAGGATCTTGATCCTCAGGGGAGAACGTGGAAGGAAAGTCCGAGCGGAGAACTTCTGCTTTCTTGCTGTCATCTGTTCGAGTTGCATCATCTGCTCCCGATCCCTTCCTTTTCCTTCTTGCTCCAAACATAGCTCAAAAAGCCCTTTTTATCGCCCTTCGCCTTTTTGTGCAAGCCTCAGCTCTTTCTAGGGTTTTGTCTCCTAACACTCTTCTTACAGAAGCAATGTCAGTTTGCATTTGTTTTAGGGCGGGACGGTGCATCACAGAACAGCACGCCTGCAAAACAACTAAATTGAAAATAGAGCCACGTTTCAGTGTTCAAAGTGGGGTCTACTATGTCAAGAAAAAAAATATTGATGGAGCCCCCCAATGTTTTTCATGAACAAATTCTAAGAGATTTTTTTAAAGACAGGCTTAAAGTTTTTAAGAAATTTATATATTTACACATCCAGCGCTCACCTCGGTATCAAAAGTGTCCACCTATTTTGACTTACAGCAGGTCCTGGCAGGGTTCAAGTTGAGCTAGAGACCAGATGCCTAACTTAGTCCAGATCAGAACCTTACAGAACGCTCCATTTCAGTCTCCATAATGCATAAGACCCCGTGAGTATATTTGCTGTGGTAGATGGATAATGTTGATGTTATCTGCAGTGCAGGTTTGCCATAAGTCATATGAGACGTGGAGTTTTCAAATCCAATTGTCATTGGATGTTAATGATATCGGCTCCTGCTGTCTTAAAACTTAGAACTGGGAGGAAGCCTTCCAGGGCATCAAGATAAGTTGGCATTTAACAAGAGCAGCAAGAGTGATCTTATTAAAATGTAAATCAGATCATATCATTACCTTGCTTAAAACCATCCGTGCATGTGGATGAAACGCCTACCGCGGCCTTCTTGGCCCTGGCCACTTCTCTGAGCCGATCTCTTGCCACTGTGGCTGTGTTCTTTTCTTTCCGACCACATGAGTCTAATCTCTGTTCGTTAAACAGGCCACGCTCACTCCCACCTCAGGCCTTTGCATTTGCTTTTCCTTCTGCCTGGGATGGGTTTCTTCCCTAGCTGGATGGGGCTGCCATTCCCGTTGCACTGGAGATTCCCATGGACTGGAATATTCATTTCCCAGAGTGGGCCTCTCCTGAGCACCCTCATTAAAACAGCCAGACCCTCTGCCACTCTCTCATCCCTCACCCTGATTTATGCGTCCTCATAACACTAAGCAATGCCCCCAAATATAGACTTCATTTTACTCATTTCTGATCTATGTCTCCCATAAGAATAGAAACTTTCTAAAGGCAAGTTATGGGTCTGTCTTGTTCACTTTTATATCCCCAGCACCTAGTGTAGTGCCTGGCAATTTAGTGGGTGCTCAATAAGTGTTTGTATATAGAGGTCCAAAGGCCGGTGGGCACGGGTAACAAGAGGAAATGAAATGCTAGTATTGCTGGAATGGATGAACTTGGCTTTGTGCTGGGAGGTGTGTGTGTACATGTATGTATTTGCATGTGTGTGCACATGTATATGTCACATGTGTACATGTGTTAATATGTGTGTGCCTGTGTGTGTGACTACCCTGTGTGTGAGTCTAGAAAGGAAATCAGAGGCCAGACCAGGAGAGAATTGTAAGCTGGGGTAAGAAGTGTAGACTTTAAATTCAGAGTAGTGGGGAGAACTTCCAAATGCGTAGCATAGTTGCTCACGTTGAGGCCAACCACATTGCTGCTGGTGTTAAAATCTTGCCTACTACCTACCACCAGTGGACTTGAGTAAGTCACTCACCCTGTCGGGTTGGACCTCAGTTTCCCCACATGAAAATGGGAGTAATTAAAGTGCTTCCTTCGTAGAATTGTTAGGAAGAAGGAAATGGGTGCAGAGTATTTTTGCCCAGTGCTGGGGTAGCACGAGAAGCCAGTAAAGGTTAGCCATTCTTGCTATTATTATCATGATTATTTTTCCAAAACAGAGGGGAGCCATAGAATTTCTGTGGGGAGGAATTGCTGATGGGGTGGATTAGCAGCGGGGAGGTGGGGACGTGGACAGAGCCAGTTGCTCTCTGGTCGTGCGGAAAGCAGAGTCTCCACTTCGCGTGAGGCTGGTAGAAGCGGTGACAGGTGCTTGCTCATAAACTGGAGCAACAAATAGGGCTCCGGTCCTCTTGTCTTCCACCCTTTTATAAGGCAAGGCTAGAAAACAACCCAGAAAAGCATGCATGTCAGGACTGATTTTGCTAAAAAGAAACCCTAGGTCCTCCAGTTGATGGGGGAAATAGGAGGAAAGTTTGCAAAGGAGGGAGGGACTTGCTTACCTAGGGGTTGTCTCCATTTTCCTGAACTATTTTCAGACTGACCACACGGACACATGTGTTCTCTCTCCTTTCCCCAAATAGTAACCACATGGACATAAGTGCCCTCTCCCCTTTCCCCAAATAGTACCTTTGGAAGAGAATGCTATATATTCAACAAACCCCATCCTCTGCTTCTTGGGCACATCGCTAGACCACATTTCTCAGCATCCTCTGCAGTTTGAGGCACCGTGTGACCATGTTCAGGTCAGCAGAAGGAGGGAAAGTGACAAAGATCCTTCTTGCCTGGCACATGAGAACCTCCTAGGTGTCTCCCTTTCTTGTCCACTGGATGAGCTGAGATGGCCCAAGGACATGGAGGAGTCTGGAGCCATCAGGTGAAGCCTGGGTCCCTGAGTCTTTCTTTGGAGGACAGCTGCCCAAGAGAGACAGCTGAGCAGGAAAACCCACATTGGACCTCCTCTGAGCAAGAAATACATTTTATTGTGTTGAGCCACTGAAATCTGGAGGCTGTCACAGAAACTAACCTACCCTAACTAAATATACCACCCCTAAAAAATATCATCTGAGTTCCCTACCACACTATCCTATAGCCTCCTACATTTAAAGAATGATGAATGACATTTAAAACCGATAAACAAAACACACATAAGCTCTAATTCTTATAAGGGCTACTGAAATCATTAGTATTATGTTACTACATAGACAATGAACCAGATATTCCTAATGTTCACAAATATATATGTTTTTGGCACCAAATTCCACACCCTTTCTGTTTTGTGCCTGGAAGTATGTTGGTAGTAGGCATTTAGGGAGACACAGACTACAGCAAATTTGGAGAGCTTAAAAAAAAGAAATAAATGTTTTTATTTAATATGTATTTTGAAATCAATCATCTTTATCAGCAATAGTTGGGAAATGTTGTGGGACCGGAAGAACCATTCACAACAAAAAACTTTGAAATGCCTTGGGATAAAGTTAACAAGAAATATAGAAGAAAATTTGTCACAATTTCTAAAAGTTTGAAAATAAGCTTTGGAGAAACGTTTCAAGGTCACGGAAGGTAGAGTCAAACAATAACGCTACTCCAAATTAAACTGTATATTCAGAGGCATTTTAATCAAATCCTAAATGTCTTTTGAAATGACCAGTTGAACCCAATGATCACCTGGAAGAATTAATAAGCAGAAGAGTCAATAGATTTTTAAAAATCCTAATTGATAGGGAAAAGGATGGGGTTACTGGCCTACTCTATTGGACATAAAAATACATTCCTTAAAGATAGGATAATGTTGCAGAAATGGACAAATAGAGTAATAGAGTTTTGAATGGAATGGGTTATACATGAGAATGTAGTACATTATGAGGGTAGCATTTCAAATTAAGGGAGAAAAGAGAAAATGATTCATACATAGTGTTGGGATAATTGGCTACCCATTTTTTTTGTTAGTTTCCTACATAACTTTTATAGAAAAAAAATAAGATAGTTTAAATCTTGGTGGAAGATTTTTCTAAGCATAGTGGTTTTTGTCCCTACCTAATGCTAGAGAATAAATTAATAAAATAAAATAATAAAAATTAATACAAAAAAATTAATAACAAAGGAATAAATTGATAAGGTAGGTTGTCAAACACTGTAAACTTATGCATACTAAAAAAACACAGAAACAAAGTTTAACACAGAAATGACAAAGTGAGAAAATATTTGCAACCCTTTTGATAAAGTCTTAACAGTGTTAATATCCGTGGAATATGGAAAGATCTGTCTTTAAGCAAGTAAGATAAAAAGTCATATTAAAATGGACAAAGAGCCCTTTTTGGAGGCTGACACGGCAAAAGGAATAAACATTTTCAATGCACATATCCACTGACCCAGCAAAGGTGCTTTCTTGATTTTAAGGATATTATTCATCCGAGTACTCAGAGATGCCTGTATGAGGATGTGCTTTGCAGTATTGGTGACATGAGTGGGAGTAAGCAGGAGCTTAATGAATGAAGAGCGGTGGGAGCGACTTTTCCTTCCAGGTGTTAAAATATATTATGGAGCTTACTATAGGAAAGCAGTACAGTACTGATGGAGCACTAGACAAAGAGACAATCCAGAAATAGCACTTGGTACATGACACCACTATCTCAGAGGATGTAGGCTCCAGGAGGGCATGTTCTTTTGATGTTGTGTTCACTGCTGTTGCCCCAGCCCCTAGAACAATGCCTGGCACAAAAGGACGGGAAGATTATATGCCAAAGTGGAGTTGGGATGTCTCACATCTTTTGTATTTTTCTTCTAATCATATGTATGTGTCACTGTGGCTAAAAAAAAATGAACTTTTGTGCCAGACAAACTGTGGTTGCCTCCCCAGTTCTGCCTCCGATTGACTATCCTAGTCCACTGTCCTGGACCATTGCAAGAAGGCTGGTTCCTACCTTGCTGAGTAAGGGAGAGAAAAAGGATTGTGCACATGAAGGATTTAGCTCAATAAGTGTTAACTGATGTTTAAAATATTCCGCAACTTGTTTTCTTCCCAGTAAAACTAGAAAAGACAAAAGAAGTAACATACATATTTAAGTAAAACAAAACCAGACAAAAAGTACGTTTTTTGCCTGCATTTTCCTGCAGTTTGCTTAGCATCTCTGTAAAATCTCTGGACAGTGAGACCTCCTCCGGGAGAAACATTTCTCAGTGACTCCAGCCCAACAGAAGAGAGGGCTACACTCTCCCCTTTGACCTTTGGCTAGTGCGAAGGATCACACATTATCCTTCATGATATTTTTCTTTAATCAATGCACTAAAAATAACATGACAACCTGGTAACAAAAAAACTATCATTTTTACCATTAATACGTCTATTTTTTATTAAAAATATATTTCATGCACATTGTGGAAATTTGGAAAATACAAAAATGCTCAAAGAAGAATAGAGTTTCACCTCTTCCACCTCCTTGAGTGTGCCATGATTGATACTGTGGTTCATGCACTTAAGTCCAATTCGCATCTGTCTTGCAAGCATGCCTTTCGCATCCTTTAAGTTGTACATGTTTTTGTACGTCATGAAATAATCTAAAAGATATAAAAACATCCTCCCTCGTGAAATAACGACACTCCGGTGTCTCTGAGGGCCAAGTGGTTTCTGTCGTTGGCCAAGAGCAGGCTTCTGTTGGTAATAGAGAGTGACAGAAAAATCCACCTGTGCTTGTTCTTCCCAAAGATGCCCAGAGAGACACACGCATTCTCAGGACTGAAGAGACAGGATGAGAAAACCCACGCTGTCCTGTTCTACTTAATAGCTAATTAAGAAGTTCTGGGGTGAGAAGAGTGGGTTGTAAGTCACGAGCTCTTTCTCTCTGCTGTTTAGCTGAGCAGTCACATGCTAAAGACACACACACACACACACACACAAACACACACATACACACACATGCTCAATTATCCACACCAAAGTCTTGGTGTTCTCTGGATGGTGGCGTCGTGGACAATCTTTATTTTCCTCTTTTCCTCTGTGTTTTAAAAAACTTCTCTAATGAGCAATCAGAGGAAAGATAAGAAAGATCGTGAGTTTCTTTAACACTCTAAAAATATATTGCAATAAACATTTCAGGATAACAAAACAAGATGATCTCTCCAGGACACAGGAACCACCTTCTTTTTCGTACAGTGGGAGGCAGCCGTGGATAATGCTAGTCCTGATTTCCAACTGCAGTGGTATCTCAGGCCCCGATGAAAGACACCATGACCTTCTTGGGGTGCCTTGATCACTCTGGGGTGCCTGTCCCATCACTACGTATTAAGCTTGATCCCCATTTGAGGAGGACAGAATGTCGGGTATAAAAACTAACTGATTCTGTCATGTGCTGTCCCCTTCCAGGGTCCCCTCACCAGTGTCTCTTACTTCTGGGGGGAAGTACATACAAATGTATATGTCCACATATATAATTTATTGGACGGCTGGCTCATCAAGTATATTGGTTTTCATAGCTCCACTATTGTCAGCATATTTCAGATTGGATTTGCTGCTGACACGGTTGAACGAAAAAATACTGACGTTTTTCAATATTGCACCTGACATTTTTAGTATTATTATTAGTCGTTTCATTCCATGTAGTATCATTGTCTGAATGGGATCGTGCTCAAAATAAATAAATAAATAAATAAAAATAAGCCCAAGTGCTACTCATTTCTGAAGAGGTGCCTGGCTTTCGGGCACTGTTCTTTTACACCTCCCGTGAATCTGGGAGGGAAGCCGTGTCAAACCACGCTGCAAATTGCAGGTAATACCTGTTGCACCCAGAAAATTCCTGCAGAGCTAATTTGGAAATTGTTTCAGGGAAAGATCCTTTCTTGGAGAGAATGGTCCCTTTCAACCTTCTCCCAATGGTGAGGAGGAATGAACAACCTTATCCACAAAGAGTATTCATGACTCTAAGTAGGTTTTCTCTCTGACAGTAATGACCAACCAACCAACCACATCTATCAATGCTTGAGAAGTCCCTGTAAGATTACACTTGACCCAAATTTCTTATAAGCCTTCAAAGAAGCACCAAAGTGAATACATAGACTCCAAGCCCCCACACTAGGCTTTGTAGGAAGAAACAAACAAAATATATTTATTCTTCTGTGGTGCAAAGGACCAACATGTGTTTGCATATAAATAGAGTTATTACATCTTCACAGTTTAATTCTTAGCAAAATGTCCCAAAAAGAAGAGGAGACTCCAGGAATAGGCCACCTCATTGAGAAAGAGAACTTGAGCTCTATGCTTGTAGAGGGCTGTTTCTAGGGAGCTGGTTGTCAGGGTGCAGAGACCTGGGTAGGTACAACCCAAGGTCGTGTTGCAGAAGACCCTCCCTCAGCAAAGGGGTCGTGTGTCATCTGTTAGCTTAAGGTCATAAAGAACAGCTTTTTTTGGTTGAGTCCAATTAGTAGCCAATCCCTCTCCCAAGCCCTGAACACAGCTTTAAGTTGAGAGTTCTAGAATAGTCGGTGTTTATTCAGCAAGCCAACGGGGTCCTCCAGTGAGCATCGCTTGAAGGTAAGGGAGTTCCTCTGGATTGTGGAGACCCCCTCAGGCCCTACTTCCTTGGACCTGTTGAGTAGGAACCATGTTTCTCTCTTGCCAGGTTTCTGTGAGAACGGAATGGGTGTATTGCTACCAAGAAAACCCTGCTCTGACAATTTGTCCCTGAAGATAGATGGCCTTTTCCATAGAAGCTTTAAATAGGGGTCATAATGGGAGTGAATGGAATGGGGTTGAATAATTAGATCGTTGTCCCTAAATCCCCTTGTGAAGTTATCCGCACAGGATGATTTCCAGGGCTAACATGTAACCTGCAGGCTCTATGTGATGGGGACACAGCTGTACACAGTGCAGGGGTGACAGGTAAGCAAATTGTGCTTGGGACATGGAGAGCGTCTAACTCCCTATTTTACCTGTAACATTTGTCTCATTTACCAAAGGAATGCCCATCTTAATTTGTTTTTATCACTAAAAATGCAACACAGAGGTAACAAGAGCCATCTTCACCCACGTCATTCGAAATCAATTTTTAAATTTAAATATGTCTGATACAGCTTGTATATGACAGGTGGGAATAAAAAACACCCCATTCCAATGAAAAAAAAAGCAGGTTATTTTCTGGTAAATTTGAGAGATGTCTTCTCAAGCTGTGTTGGCTGGAGGGCTGAAGGGGTTGGAGGTGTCTCATCCCTTCCCTTGGTCTGTTTCTCCATCTCCTTAGCCTAAAATAATGTCGTGTCTACTATATGTGTGTCTAGTCTACTGGATTTGGAGCTCCCCCAGGGCATGGGACATGGTTTAGTTCATTTTTATCCAGAGCATGTTACGTTCATGGTATATAATAAAGCAAAGAGAAGCCCCCTTGAGCCATTAATGTATACTAACCTTTCTTCTGAAATTAGCCTGGAACACACCTTGGTTCCACTTCAAGGGTACTGATAATCTCGGTATCATTGTCTAAGGAGTGTTGGTGAGTTGATTTTTGAGAGAACTAAGAGACATGGGAAACTGACAAAGAGCAGTGGAAATTCTACCTGATCTATGCTGTGGGGGAAGATAAGATAGTGTTTTTCAGAGCTGGAAATGAATGGGTTTGACCTAAAGTTGGCTGAATTGACCAAACTGAGAGGATCAACTCATGGAGAGGTCAATATTTGAAAGAACAGGATCTGTCCAATCCTAAATTTATCCCCAAGCTTGACTTTTGAATCTAAGAACATGTTCCGTTAGGAGAGGGGTGCTGAATGATTCTTTTATTAGCATGAAGGGATGACTCTTTGATATCACTGAGAGCTTAATGAATATATGGGGGATCTTCCTTTTTGTCTTCTAATTTCATTTATTCTGATGCTACCAAGTTGGGTTGGTTTGGGTACTCTCTGTGACAAGTGATCAAGGCCAATATTGGCAGACCCCAGAGGTAGACACAGCTGGTCTCTGATGTCTGGGACCCTTCTCTTACTACAGCCTTCCTCGAACTTTGCAGGGGCCTCCCTCTTGCCAACGCTTTCACCTGACGCCCACCACGTCCACACTTTCCTTGTTGGGACTCCATCCTGTCTTAAGGGACAATGGCACTGAGGGTTTACAGGTTGTGGGCTCTGGGTCCAGATAGACATGAACTTCAGCCTCTCCATGGTCAATGACTTGCTGCCTTACCTTAAGCAATTATTTAACCTCTCAGAGTCTCAATGTCTTCATCTGTAAAATGGGAACAATAATAAAAACCAAACCTCAGGGTTCCTATGAAAATTAAGTGAGATATGCACGCAACACTGTTCTCAGTTTAGGAGTTGTCCTCTTGTACCATCCCAATACATTTTGGCTATCCTAATTATGATGAGTTATGATGACTTCATGTCATGATTATTATTACTCATGGTAATCAGAGAAACTAACCTTTAACAGAAAGCTAGGTATTTAACATTTTCAGTCTGGATTCAGTGTGTTTAATCCCTATATATCTCTGCTTAAGATGTTTAGCCTTTAAGAAGAGAATATCTGTTCTCAGGACCTGCCAAAGCAAATCTCTAGTGAATATGGGTTGAATGGATGAATGAGAAAGCAGGGACCATCTACCTGTGCTTCTCAATTCTTCATCAAGATAGCTACCCAGTTCACTTGTGAGTGACCTGTCCAAAACTCATTCTTGCAAGAAAAAATTTGGAGTAAGAGATACAGCAAATCAATTATTCTTCCATCTCCTAATAAAACCAGCCTCTCCCAGTTTCTTTTCTAGCCATTCTGTTTTTTTTTTTTCATTACATAGCATGCCTAGGTGATGCACCAATAAGTAGTGTATGAATACTTAATGAAGGTTGAATGAATTATAAATGGCATGGAATTTATCTACATTGCTTCCTTGCTGATGGCAGAATGGTCCTTTATCTTCTATCAAGATGTATAGGATTCAGTAGGTGAGAAAGTATCCTGGTTGATAAATACAAAAATTGTTACCGGATGCCATCTTAGCTTACATGGAACCCAATATCGTGTGGCAGAGAGGGACGAGTTTGACCAGGAAGCATGGTGAATATGATGCTGGCAGGAGAGAGATTGGAGTGGTCCCTCAGGGCACAATTACTACTAGAGTAGTGAACTCAGAATAGTGGCAGATAAAGGTTTGGGTGGGAGTTGCAGTTACCACTCACTGTGATTGAGTACCGGTGAGGCAGAGGTCTGCAGAAGGTGTCTAGTACTTTGATTTCCAGGAGAAGCTATTGAATGACATTATCTAGAGAAGGGACTTCTGTATCATTTTTCCATCCCAAAGCCATCTGTCAACAGCTAGCTCCATAAATACAATGAACTCTCATTAGGAAAGGTAACAGATAAAGCTCCGCATCGCAAAGGCTTAATGCAAAATTTATGCCTCGCTCACATAACAGGCAGCTCTCCTGGGGGGCTCTCCTCCCAGCGTTGATTCGGAGGGCACAGGTTCTTTCATCTTGCGGCTCTGTAGTCTTCGTTCTGTGACTCCCAAGTGCACTCAAGAGGTAATCCCCACTTCAGCCAACTAGACGAGGCCCGAGGAGGGAGGTTTTTATGGACCAGGTCTGGAAGGGGAGCCCTTCAGCTCTGTGCACGTCCCTTTGCCCACGTGGCCATTTGCACTCCAGAGAAGCTGAGACATGTTGTCTGACTGCCCAGGTAGAAGCAGCAGCAAATCTGATTGTTGATCAACTAGCGGCGCCTGTCACATTTCTCAAATCTCCAAGAAAATATCTATGCCTTGCAAAAACGGTAGGGTAAATATTATTGAAGAAATGTCATCTGAGAGCATGTTTGCAAACAGTTTTTAAAATTTCTTTTAGAATATTGTGCTTGCATGCACACGGTGGAAACTTTAGTTATAACCTGTCTTAATTTCTGGCAGATTTCTTGCTAACAATTCATCAGTTTTATTCATGTGAAGATAGAATCCTCTTTAAATTGCCTATATAATTAAGGCACAAAAGAATATGTGCATCTTTATTGAAAATGTAGATAATACAGCAATGGATAAAGAAGTTGTTTAGAGTTTGTTGTAATTTAACCTGTGTTAATAGAGCTTGTTTTATATCTCTCTAGTCCTTTTTCTCCATATAAAATTATATGCTATCTCAGGGGTCAGCAAACTTTTTTCTGTAAAAGATCAAAGAGTAAGTATTGTGGGCATTTGCAGGCTGTGCTGTCTCTATTGCAACTAGTTAGTTCTGCCATTGTAGCACAAAAGTAGCCAGAGACCCTGTGTAAATAAATAGATGTGACTGCATTGTAATAAAACTTTATTTACATACCCTTGCACTTTGGGACCCCCCCCAAATTTTTTATTACAAAA
Organism: Lepilemur ruficaudatus; assembly: GCA_963574885.1. NCBI lineage: Eukaryota > Metazoa > Chordata > Mammalia > Primates > Lepilemuridae > Lepilemur > Lepilemur ruficaudatus. The sequence continues at coordinate 118,789 of CAUYRT010083946.1, read as the reverse complement.
AGAAGTGGAAGTTGGGATTTAGCCCACAGGTCAAAGTTTGCCAACCCTTGCAGTATATGATGGACACAAAGTCATGTGTGCAAAACACCAAGACATTATGCACACATGTAGTGCTCAGTAAATATGAATTTGCTCTACTTGGCTTGCAATGAATGAGTTGTATGACTTTTGAACATTTTAACCTCAGTGGCTACATGTTTAGGTAGGCATAGCAAAAGCGTAGAAGCATAAAATTTAAACTCTGAAAGAAGTTTAGGGGCCTTGGGGAAGGGGCCATTTTTACTTTTTACTTTATTTTCTCCTGTGTTATTTGTTTTTTTTTTTCAATGAGCGTATTTTACTGTTGTAATAAAAAATAAAGATATTTTAAACGTATATATTTCAAACATTTTGCTGACTCAGAAAAGAATGTTTCATTTTAATCCTGAACATGTAACTTATTTGCATTTTTCAATAACCAGCTGCAGTTATGTTTCAGGATTGGAGCTAGAACCGCAAAATAATGTTGAAAGAGTTTAGGCATAGCCTGAAATGCTTCAAGGAAAGCAAGGTCACGACTTCCTCTTTTGATGATTTAGCTGACAGGGACAGTGGTAAAGGGGAAGGGGCGTGGTCTTGGAGGAGCTGCCTTGGGTCCTTTTGCAGGGACCTCTGCTATCACCCTAATCACATGGCGTTGTGATCTTATTAGCCTCCCGTGGACAGGAGAGGGGTGTATCTGCCAGCAGACACAGGCTCTTATAAATGCCTGTCGAATGACTACATGAATGTCCTAACCCTTTTTCCCAGTGACTAGCACAAAGTCTGGCATGTATTAAACAAATATATGTTAGATTTAATTGGATGGATCCAGCAAACTGAAGGCGGTCGGTTGCATTTTATTTATAGGCAAGGTTGCCTTACTCCTTCCGTGTCTCTGGGGCTGGAGTTCACCCTGTTACCCTTACAATAAAGAGACACATTTTATGAGACTTTAGAAGTGTTACTGTACAGGTGAGATTACCTTGTGCTGGGTGATATGATTAACCTAAATTAACCCCAGACACCATCCTGTGAACATTACCATGAAGAAAAGAGACATCAGTGTCTATTGTCTGCCCTGGTAATAAACAGAGATTTTCCATCAAGCTTCCCTCTCATTTACCATGTGCTGCTTGGTGCTTTTCCAAAACAGACAAATGTAAAAATTTTAAATTTGGCGGCATTTTTTTTTCTGATTTCAGTTTCTATCAGCTCCTGATTTGTCTCTTATTTTTTCTATGAACCACGATCCTGATTACTATCCATCTGCCCAAATGTCAGTCAAATATCACACGTTCATGGTAAAACGGGAATGAAACTGCCAAACAAAAGCCTTATAAAACCCACATTTTCACATAACAGCATTGTTTGGACTTCAAGACAATTGTAGAAATCACTAGATAATATCATCTTTAGGGATTGAGCATGTTCTTCACTAGATTACTATCCAGCCAGGGGGGAAAAAAACCTCGTTATTATTTGAATCAGTTTACAGCAACTCATGAATTAGAAGCTCACACCCGAAGGAGTATTTTCAGCTTAATGGAAACAATTTATCTAACACTTGGAATTCTTCAGGAGAGTACATTGATAGATGGACATTTCTCCAATGCAGGTACATTTTTTATAGCCTGTTTCATGCAAGTTAGCATTTGTTAAAAAGTAAAGCCAATAAAAGACAGTTTTCATCTAATCAGGGAACACTGCAAATCATCTAAAAAAAATCACAATTATATAAAGGATGCTAAAGTCCAGACGGAGAGAATGCAACGGGGTGTATTTGTTTTTAAACAACACTTTGCTGGTCCGCTCTGAGTTTAACGCAATGAGATGACACATTGATTTTAAGGGAAGAGCTGATGTTAATGAAAAGTTACACTCTCAGTGTTGATAGCTTAATAATAAGGGAATATTGTGGAAAGAGGAACATGTGTTTTCCCCAAGGTTTTCAGAGTTGTCTAAGAGAAAAGCGATTGTTTGAGAGGTAGCTGTGCATCCCAAGCTATTGTGAGTAGAGATATCTTCCCACCGTAAGAGAAAATGTCGAAATGTCATTAAAAAGTTGAAAGCCCACAAGCTTGTGTGGCCACTGCTGAAATTCTCTGAGGTGAGAAACAGGAAAAGGCTTAAGATCTAATTGTGAACCTTTTCTAGAGAGAGGGTGATCTGGGGGGATCGGAGTCTATACTTTCTGGGTAAATTATAGCTTATTAGTGCCAGAAGAGAGTTTAGAATTCATCTGGTCCACCTACCTCTGTTTTACACATGGAGAAACTGAGTCCCAGTAAAAGAAAATAACTTTAGGGACACCAGTCAGGGGGTTGGTGAGAGATTCTTCACTGGAGTCCAGATCTGCCTCTAACCTGCTTCTATCCTGAGCTAGCCTGGGGCTGTAGCATTCTGCCTTGCACATAGTACATATAGTAATTGCTTAATTAATGTTTGCTGCATAAAATAAAAGAGATGATATTTTAATTCCTCTAGAATGAGGAGAGGCAAGAGGTAAAACTTGGAAAGTTGAGGAGGGAAGACAAAATTACAAGCATGCAAGGTTTTGTTCCAGACCACCGCAATAAAGTGAATATCGCAATAACGCGAGTCGCACCAATGTTTTGGTTTCCTAATGCTCATAAAAGTTATGTTTACAGTATAGTGTAGGCTGTTAAGTGTGCAATATCATTATGTTTAAGAAAACAATGTACACACCTTAATTGAATACGCTTTCTTGCCAAAAAAAAAAAAGCGCTAACAATCATCTGAGCCTTCAGGGAGTCATCATCTTTTCACTGGTAGAGGGTCTTGCCTGTACTAAGGCTGCTGACTGATCAACATGGGGGTTGCTGAAGGTCGGGGTGGCTGTGGCAATCTCTTAAAATAGGACGACAATGAAGTTTGCTGCATTGACTGACTCTGCTTTTCATGAAATATTTCTCTACACCATGCTATGCTATTTGATAACATCTTACCCACAGTGGAACTTCTTTTAAAATTGGAGTCAATCCTTTTAAACCCTGTTGTGGCTTTATCAACAAAATTTATGTAATATTCTAACTCCTTGGTTGTCATTTCAACAGTGTTCACAGCATCTTCACCAGGAGCAGATGCCATCTCAAAAACCCAGGTTTTTCTTTTCTCATTCATAAGAAGCAACTTCTCATCCATTCAAGTTTGATCATGAGATCATAGCAATTCAGTCTCATCTTCAGGCTCCACTTCTGATTCTAATTCTCTTGCTATTTCTGCCACATCTGCAGTTCCTTCCTCCACTGAAGTCTTGAACCCCTCAAAGTCATCCAGGAGGGTTGGAATCAACTTTTCCAAACTCCTGTAAATGTTGACATTTTGAGCTCCTCCCATAAATCACGCATGTTCTGAATGGCATCTAGAATAATGAATCCTTTCCGGAAGGTTTTTTAATTTACAATGCCAAGACCCATCAGAGGAATCAGTATCTATGGCAGAAAAACCTTACAAAATATATTTCTTAAATAATTGGACTTGAAAATCAAAATTGCTCCTTGATCCATGGGCTGCAGAAAGAATGTTGTGTTAGCAGGCATGAAAACAACATTAATCTCCTTGTACATCTCCATCAAAGCTCTTGGGTGATCAGGTGCTTTGTTATAATGAGCAGTAGTATTTTGAAAGGTCTTTTTTCCTGAGCAGTGGCTCTCAATATTGCACTTAAAATGCATTGTAATATATAATGAAATAATTATACAACTCCCCATAGGTTGGGGACCCCTGGTCTAGGTGAACTTGTTTGACTCTGTAGGATTTTCCAATTGCATTATGCATGAAGCTGTCTTGGATTTGGCATAGAAGCCCCAGTCAGGTAGTGGGAACTCTTCAGTGTCCCAGCAGCCAGCTCAGTCCCATTTGGGCACATGATCCCTCCATCCCCTTCATGATTCAAGCCCAAGGTGTCTCAGTGTGGCTTTGACACTGTTGCAGTGACAGCTGAGTGTCACTCAATGAGGGAGATCTTGCTGGGGAAGCTTCTCTTCTGCATGGCAGCCACGCCTGCCCGCTTCTCGCAGTGGGGAGACAAAGAGAGCTTCTGCTTGCATCTCCCTGTGTCTACCTCCATGGTCGATCACCAATTGTCACTCACTTTTCTGCATATTTGAATTTTTTTCTCAAAATAAAAGCTAACCTACTCATTTAAAAAAAAAATAGCATAATCTTACCCATAATCTCACCAAAGACAACCGTTGTGGTCACTTTGCATGTTTCCATTAAATATTTTTTGTGTGCCTATGTGGCAACCACACCATAGACATGATTTCGCATGTACCCAGTTCATAAAGTAGCTGAACAACTGCTGTGAAACCAATGTCTATTTCTTAAATACACCCTTCAGAGCGACTGAGCATTGCCTCCAATCCCCCTACTCTGTAATGGGGCTTTAGCGTTTACACAACATTTTCAGACCTTTATTCCTTTAGCTGTCATGACTTTGTAAGTTAGGCATGGGGTGAATATGCAATTTTTCACCCAAACAGGGTCACAAACAGGAGTGAAAAGGTGCTATTAATAATCCTGCGGGGACAACAGGTGTAACCTGGGGCTGTCCTAGGCAAACTGAGACGTGGACACCCCAGCTAGGCAAGCCTGGGGCAAGCGATCTCAGGTTACTAAAGAAGAAACGCAGAGGGCAAGTGACTTTTCAAAGACACATGCAAGTAGCTGGTAGTGCTGCTCTCAGAACCCGAGATTTCAGGCTCCTAATCCAGTGCGCCATAAACCTTCCCCCAGTGCCTCTCCCAGACGCGATCTTCAGAGCTTTGTAAATATGCTAGAAAGACACACACCCTCTTGTATTTATATAACTGAGATAGAACAACAGCTCTTTCTCTCCCTTCTTTTGTGTTCTCTCTCTGTCTCTGTCTGTCTCCGTCTCTGTCTCTGTCTCTCACTCTCTCTCTCTCAATTTCTCATTGACCCTTAAGCCAAATTACTGGCATTTTGTGAAAGGTCATTGTGGGAAGAAAGGCTTACTCTCAGGGATGAGGTGCCTCTTTCCTAAGAGTCACGTCTGATATATTGTTTTTATTAAGGATGGTCTGCTCAAGAGAATGGTCTTATAATGCTTACATTAGTGTCCTGTAAGGCTGAACGCCGATTTGAAATAACATCTACAATACACCACAATCAAAACATTTAGAAGCAATTATAATCATAAAAGGGCCTAAGGGAATTGGAATATTTCAAAACTACCTCCTGGATCAGACAGGAATGAGGAGGAGTCTGGTGGAAATGGGTCCTTTGCTGCCAGTCTACAAAAAAACCATTCTGTAATTCTTTTTTCTCTCTTCTTCCATGACACTATGGGAGGATGCTCAGCTTTGAAATCCAGCAAGAATCTGTGGGTGGCCCTAGACAGTGGAGTGAAGTGGTGAAGGGCCCAGCAGGGGCAGCTAGGCATTGTGGGCTAACACCTGGGCCCTGGACTCAGCCTTCTAAGGGTTTCGAATCCCAGCTCATCCCCTACCTTGCTCTATGTCTTTTCCTTTGCCCTGCTACATTTCCCAAGCCTTGGTCTCCTCATCTGTAAAAAGGGTTGTTGTAAAGATGGATTTAACAAACAAACGAACAGTGCTTCTCCCGGGAACTGATACAGAAAAACAAATCTGTACGTGTTTCTGGCATATTATTTTTACTATCATGATTCATTTTTGCCAGAAACAGAACTACACTCCCAAATGCACACACGAGGCTTCATGTTCCTATCTGTTGGTGTTCTTTTAAAGATTTCCCCCAAATGTGGGTCCTCGTGGCCCGTGCACTGCAATTAGCAGGCGTGATTCATCAACGAAATCAATCTGAGATTTCCAGTGGACTCTGAAACTATCGCTACGATAAAGGCAGATTGCACGGGCAGGGCCATAATCTACCAGAGTCCTTCAGAACAGCATTCCATGGCTTCTCCATCCAGGAAAGAGGGCTGTATTAATTAATAGCTTTGGTGGCTGAGGAATAGGGCCTCTGTCTCAGCATTTCCCGTGGTACACTGAGCATGTGGATGTCCTCCCCAAACCAGCCCAGATCTTCCCACAGGGATCTCCTGACCTTGGGTAAATAGCACATATGCAACTCGTATGTGTTGGGGACTTTGCCCCACCCTGTCCTATTTAATTCTCTGTATGGCCCTTTCAGATGCATCCAATTATTCTTCCTCTTGCCTTTTTTTAAACATAAGACAACTGAGGCTCCATTAAAGAACTTGCCCAGGGTTATACAATCCACAAGCAGAAAGCCGTGCTTTGAAATTGTGTCTAACTGTGAAATCCACGCTATTCTTTCTTGATATTTTAATTTTCATTATTAAAGTAATAGAGGTGCATTGTAAGAGATTATCAAAAGTAGAGTGAAAGTATAAAGAAGAAAGTAAACATTACCCATACTCTTGGACAAAAATCAGCATTTTCACTTCACTGTATACAAATCTTCCCTGTTGTTTTTCCTACAGGGCTCTGTTTGTGTCCTGTGTGTGTGTGTGTGTGTGTGTGTGCACAGAAATGATAATAACAGAGGAATTTTAGTATAATACCAATTTTTGTTTTGCTTTACCCATTTAATATTCTATTAGGCTTTTCCCCCATATAATTAGCTATTAACTGTCCTTTAAAAATGATGGTTTACAGGCTGTATAACATTTCTTCACATATATATGAATATATATGTGTGTGTGTACATATATATATAATATTTAATTAATCCTCTGTCTCTTTAGACATTTTGGTTGTTGTCAGTTCTGCTCAATCATTAATAACATTTAAATGGAAAGGTTTGTTTAAAAAAATAACAGCAATGGGTAGTTCTACCGTGTGCTGGGCATCTTCCATGTATTGGTACCATGTTACCTACACCATCTAATCCTCGAAACAGCAGTACGAGGTAGGGGTTATTATTAATATCGTTGCTGTTTCACGAATGAGAAGCTGAGGCTTGACGAGGTGACACACTTCATCTAGACAGACACACATCCCCTGTGACCGTGGAAGAACCCGACATGTGAACGGTGAAGCCTGGTCCTTGGCCACAGGGGCGGCATCAACCTCTGCATTCGTTTCTGATGTTACTTTGTTAGAATTTCTGGAAAGGAGGTGGCTGGGTGCAAGAGTAGGTGTTGCTCTCCAGTGGTTAAATGAACCTCCCTACAGCACCTTCTCATTCCTGCCATGTGAGAAGTGTCTCAGCCCTCAGAAGAGTGTCACAACCTCCCCTTCAGACTATCCCTAAACTCAGAAAGTCCCCCGAGCAGCGGAGCTATTAGATATGGCCGGGAGGAGATGGGAAGGGTGACCATCTTCTGAATGGTCAACGTGAAGTACATGTGTTTGCCAGGGGGTTGGGCGAGGTAGGGGACGAGACTTTTAAGTCTCTTCCCAAAAGAAGTCCATCGTCTCTGAAGTTGAAGCAGGTGTCTCAGTTTAAGGGTTTTCCCAGCAGGAATCAAAGTGACTGCCTGCGGGTGATCCGGGCCACCAAGGAGAGAGACAGGAGACCATCCCTCAGCTCTGCTTCTTAGCCCTGGCTGCCTTGCGCTAGAACCAACCCTACGTGGAGAGTGAGCCCAGCAAAATGATCTTGCATTTGTCACCTGCCTCCCATCTGACCCCTAACGAGTCCTTTCAGCCACTTGCTCCTGTCTATCCCACTCCAGAAAGTAGACCAATATGCAAGGGAGTAAATGTCATCGTATCAGAGGGATTGCATTCAATCTGCATTAATTCATAGGTTAAAAACAACAGCCACCCATTCTAAAGCTTCCATGTATTAACTGTGCCAGTTGGAAATTACTCAAGATTGTTGATGTGCCTTGGTTGGGACTTCCTGCTTACCTACTGTGTGCTGGGCATGGGGTACCAAGGTGGTCCATGCAGCCCTTACACGGGGGTCGCTCTCCAAGCTCCAAGGCAGCGTGTGATGGGGCCGTGAAGGCTGTGAACCTAGAGCAGTAAGGGCCCCTTTTTCTGACTTTTCCGCCGTAACATTCTTAGAAACATGCATCAATGGCTTCCTTCCTGCATCCAGGTGGTAGCAGTACCACTGGAGGGAAAGGAGAACTTGAACGATGTCCAAAGGGAAGGAATGTCGTAATTAGGGAAGTGGAAACTAGAACTGAGCGAAGGGAAGCTGGTTCTGACTGTGCCCGTCTATCCCCCAGACTGTAAATAGGGGCCTCGGTGCAGGATGAGGGGCCGGAAGACCTCTCTGAAAAACAAAACAAAGCAAAGCAAATCAAATCAACAACAAAACACAAAATCCCCGGTGCCCGGGATTTTGTCGAATTTTATTTTCCATGATTAATATTTTACCATTATTGGTCTCTTTGGGTTCCCCAGTGATCAGCCGTCTCCATCCCATGATTGCTGGGCATCTTCCGGCACTTTCTCTATTGGCTTTGGCATCTGCTGTCCTCTCTCTCGTGTGGTCTACATGATGTAGACCTCTCTCTATGTGACCGTCTATGGGTTTGCATCTTTGGACCCAGTGGAGTGGAACAGGTTGTTTTTTCAGCCAAGTACTGTTCCCTGAAACTCCGTTTTCTTATCTGGAGGATAAAGAGAGTAATAAATAATATTACCAAGTGCACACCCCATAGGGCAATAGGGGTGGTTAAAGAAGTAATTTGTGTCATGCACCTTGCACAATACCCAGGGCACAGTGGGTGGGTGTCCACTGTGCACTTTCAGAGTTGGGGGCTGCAGCAGTGTCTTCAAGACACAATGGGCTTTGGAGGCAGACTTGATTGTGGCTCTTTGGGTGTATTTACTAATCTCAGGGTGCCTTAAGTTCCTTATCTATACAGTGGGGACAATAATAGTACCTGCCTCCCCCATTCCATGGTCCCAAGGATGAAAATCGGTGTCTGCGGAGTCAAGCACGGCACGTGCACATAGTATATGCTCAATAAATATCAACTGCAATGATGATGGTTTCGAGTGTTGTTTCTTCTCAGCACTTACTTTTTATCAGTGTCTCGATGCCTCCCTGGAGGTGGGCAGCTATGGTGTAGGACTCAGCAAAGGGTGAAGGACGGTGCTAAGGGAAGGCAGACTGACCTCCCTGGCCGTGCAGACCTGGGGAACTGATTTGTCCTCGCTGAGCTCCTGTGTGAAAGGGGAGACAGGATCCTGTCTGCGAGGTTGCAGGGAAGATAAAGTGAGGAATGTCTACCGGAGCCACTGACGCACAGTAACGTACAATAAGTCCTCAGCAAATGCCACTTCCCACTGCCTCGTTCCTTACATAACTTCCCGCAGCCTCCTCGGGGCTGCTGCCTCCTTGGCAGTGAAGCCGGGCGCTGCCTCTTACCCACATGCCCCAGTTAATATTTCAAACGTCCTGGGTTTCTAATTGTGGCGAAGCCTAGGAGCCACCTAATCCGCCCGTGTATTAACTGCTCTGCCTCCGAACGGGTGCCTCTGGACCCGGGCGGACGCTTGCTGAGTTAATAATGACTCGATTCATTCCTCACGCCAAGTGCAAGAACCACATAATCTGCGGGGCAGAAATAACTCCTGTAATGAGAAATGCCGGAGGGAACCCCCCACAAAGGGCCTTGTAGCTTGGCATGTGGGAACCTCCCGCCCCCACTCCCTCTCCCCGTCCCCCCCCCACGCCACAGGGCCTCTGCTGTTCTCTAAAGCCTGCTCAGACCTGGCGTCTCTAAGAGACAAGCTCTCCAAGGGATGGCATTCCAGCCCCAGAAATATGCTCAGCAGTAGCCCAGGCTTCCCTGTGCCCTGGGGCCGACTCCTGTCTCCACAAACAGGCCTCCTAGGAGCCCAGGCCAGCAGCCCCTGCAGAGGCAGAAACCTCCTGCCTGGCCTTGTGTCCCCTCTAGTGAAAGGGGAAGGCTGCCCACCTCTCGGGATGCGGGGCTGGGGGGCCCATTCTCGGCCAAGGCAGAAGTTCCCATTCTGAGGGGACAGGAAGTGCTGTGATTGAGCAATGGTGCCAGATCGCCCTTAGTGAGTGGCGCGGCTGAGGGGCCACACTTTGGAAACACGCAGAGAGTAATTCAGGGGGTTTCAGAGGCCACCCCCTCCACGGCGCAGCCGGGTGACCCACCTGAGCTCTCAGCGGTGTCAGTTGGGAAATGGGGAACCACACAGGCCACCCTGGGGAGCTAGGTGAGGGGCGAGTGCCTGGCTCTCAGGATGTCCTCCTTCACCTTCCTCTGCCTCGCTGTAAAGTGTGACACCAGGTCACATCAGCCTGACTTTAAATGGAGTTGACAGACTTTTCCAAAGCGTTTCAAATGGGATGGGCGGCCATGGCCAGCACCTGTATAATCTCAAACAGGCCACACCGTGGTTCTGCACCCTGGGGCTCTCTTACACCTGTGATGTAGGGCTCAACATTCCCATTTTACAGGTGGGATCGTTAGGTCTCAGAGAATATGTAATTTGCCCCGGGTCTTCCTGCTTGCAAGAGGCAGAGCTGGGACTCTAATGCAAGGCAGTATGACACTACAATCTCCATTTTTTCCCTTATAGCAACCTCTCTTCTTTATTGCTCTATGTGAAATATGCAGAAATCCACAGACACACACACACACACACACACACACACACACACACACACATACACACATCTTTCTCCCACTCCTAGTCTTTAACACACACTTGCAAGTGGCCAGGACAGATGCTGAGGTTATTAGGGCATGTAGGCGCCCATGAGACCAGTTCATGTCCCCTCGAACAACTTCTGAAAACAGCCCAACATGTAACTCTAAAGTGCAAGATTTCTGAACAAATAGCGCTGTCACTTTTAAACGGGTATCAGCCCTTTGGAAAACAGTCGCCTTGGAAGACTGCTCAGAACAGTTAAACCCCTGCCTACTGGAAGTGCTGCAGTTTTAGCTCCAGCACGGAACACGTGCGTTCAGATTCTCAGCAGGAGCCGCGTCCTGCATGCCGTGATGGGGTCCTGGGGACACCAAGCTGAAGTCCCAGCCCCAGTTTCCAAGGGGGCTCAAATTCTTCTTGGGGGGGGATGGTTAGTGAAACTGACCAATATAATGTGTGACATATGATAAGACAGAGGTTAGCACAAGGGTTTTTCTTTTGAGTATCTTTGCAACTGGCAAACCCTTTAGAAGTGAACTCGATTTGGGGAAACCCAGAAAAGTGAGTTATAGTCAAGGCTCATGAATAAGGTGAGAAATAGTCCTTTGGTATAAAATAATTAGGAGTTGAAAATAAAGCAAGGAAGCACTTTCCTGGGTAATTAGCAGCCCAGATCCCAGTGGGTGATTGGCAATGCTATTTGAGAAGTGTTAACGCACATGCCTGAAACACAGGCACCCTTCTTGTCTAACGAATTTTCCAAAGAGCAGGTCCCGTGTCTTTGGATCGAAGACCATACTCTCCTCACACACTGCAAAAGAATCCTCTTGGAGTCACTGGAGAATAAGCTTTTGTTAATTTTAAGGATCTTTAGCCACAAAGTGCTGAATCTGTTGGTTACACTGAAAAATAACCAAGGCTGCGAAAAAGACAAATGGACATTTTTGCGTGAATTGGGGTAGACTGGCTTCTGATCAAAATTCTAAAACTAGCAACTCCCGGCATGGGGACTTAAAGGATGCATTTGGGAGAAAATGGAAATGCCCTTAGAAGCGACTAAAACCGTCACCGGTCAGCTGCGTGACCCTGGCTGAGCAGTTTCGGCTTCCTGAAGCTGAGTTTCTTCTTGGGGAAAATGAAGCATCTATCCACCTCACGGCCTGATTGTAAGGAGGAAATGACTGAAATGCACGTGAAGTTTTGGAACATAGCGCAAGCTTAATGAATAGTAGCGCTGAGGAAGATTCCACTCTCAATTGCATCCATTTTACCACGGATGGTGCTTATTTTCCTAAAGACAGGAAGGGGCATTGGCCCTGAATTTGGGGAATATCAAGGCTTTCAACCCATCGTTGTCATTCACATGAATATCCCAAAGGAAAATCTGTCACTATGCATGCATGTGGGTGTGTGCCAACACGTGGTTGTGAATATGTGTGTGTGTGCACACATGTATGGATGTGCTTGTATACATGCATGTGTATGTACACATGTGTACACATGCCTGTGTGAGTGTGCATATATATGTGTGCGTGTGTAGGTGTACGTGTACTGTGTACATGTGTAAGTGGAGCCCTAGCAAGACAGGCTTCGTAGGTTAAGGCATGCCCGTCTAGGACAGGTGGAGTCTTCATGGAAGGGACATGCCCACTCAGCTCACGGCTCCACGCTCTGCTGGGACCCAGCAGTGATCACTCCCATCAGATAAGCAGCCAGCAACGACCGTAACCTAAACATTTGTACCCCCATAATGTAGTAAAGTAAAAAAACCCAAAAAAACAAAAAAAAAACAAACAGAAAAAAAGATAAGCAGCCAGATCTGGGCCCGAGAGATCCCATCTGCACTTGCAGGCCATTAACAAATCTTTGCCTCCCTGCAACCCATTTCAGTGCTCCTAAAACATCCGGTATCTGGGTCTGGGTCTCTCCTTGGATTCTAATCCATGAAAGCTGAGCTCTCCTGGACAGGAAAGGAGGGAACTAACCTTTGTGGTTTTTCTACTCTTTTCTTTATAAACTTATAAAATGCAATATTTATTTTATTTTATATTTTATTACATAATCTTTAATGGGAAATAAAATATTTATGAATGATTATGTTCTCTATTAAAATTATATATTATTTATTTTAAATTGTATCTTATCTATTTAGATTATATATAATTTATTAAATATATTAGGTAGTAAAAGTATATATGTACTTTTAACAACATAATCTATAACATAACATAATGCATAATAAATACATAATATAAAACATAGTATATAAATTTAAGAGTTGATGCTACTGAGCCAGTAGCACCTAGGGTCATAATGGGTTGCAGCTGGCCGGTATTTTACAAGTTGGTTAACTTCACTTTGGTTTACTTCACTTTGGTAACTTGAAATCGGCCATGGTGGGAGCATTTACACCACAGAAAACGGCAAGCTTTGCAAATTAGGGTTCCCCTTCTCCTCACAGTAAGCTATTAATAATTGTTTTTAAGCTTGCCACCGTGTGTGTGTGTGTGTGTGTGTGTGTGTGTGTGTGTGTTTGTGTGAGTTTTCTTGAGCCCCGACAGGGTTAGTCACCATGCATATATTATTATTTTATTTAACCTTTACTGCAATCTTCCGGCCTTTCTTAGTTGTGTGATCTGTCTGGGCTTGGGCAAGTCACTCAATCCTGCAGAGCTCAGTGTACAGTAGTACAGGTTGTTTGCTGCACGACTCAGAAAGTGTCCTTCACATCAAAGCTTATTTGACTCTGTTGACTCTGGTCCTCCCCTGTACAATGGGGAGAACTGTCCCTACTGCCCAGCTTTGCTCTGAGGAAGATAATAGATCAGCGGGCCTGGTGGGAGGAGAATAGGGAGCGGTAAGGGTGTGACAAACTGGGGCCTATGTCCCATCTAAAAGAGTGACCCTAGGCCATCATTGCCATGTGGGAGTGCAGGGGGACCAGTGATGCTAGATCTTTCTGATTTATAAAGAAGGAAACAAAAATCTGGATTTTGCTTAAACATAAAATTTCTTGGTTTTTAAAACACCGGGAGCCTGACTCCGGGCCCTGCATTAGATTTCCTATGCAGTTCCCTCATCCAGTGGGCAGCTTACAGAAGGCACCAGGTGTTCTAATGACCATAAGCAGTAACAGGTTTAAGCATCCCTCCTGGACTTCAGGTAGTAGGAGCTTTCCTATCATAATCTGAAATTTATGTCTCTCTTCTCCTTAAGTTCCTTGGATTTATCTCTTACTTGCATTATTTTAAAATGACATGCTAGAACAGCATCACTTTCCGTATGGAAGTGGCCTATATCTGGTCACCAAAAAGCTCACAGCCACATTCTGAATAGTGCAAACAGTTGAGCTGCAAATGTCATTCTGAGCTTCCTGGTGGCCAGGGCAGAAAGAGAAATACCATCAGTTATATAGTTTTTATTGCTCATGAAGATGAAACTCTGCAACTCTATCCCTGCCTAACTTTCTACTTCAGTTAATTTATTTTTTCTTCAAATCCTTTGTGAGAATAAATGGAGGAGTATGAATAAAAGCAGTCACCCCTTGGCAGTGGAGGATTTAAGATTCATCGCTTGGACAATTTGTTAACTATGGCGAGGGGCCAGGACATGAAGAAATGAGTAGCTTTGCAGAGGCTGAGATTTGGATCACATGATGTGGATTGTGCTGTGGGCTTCAGATACGTGCAGGAAGAATTCTCTTACCCTGTGTATTAGTTCGCTAGGGCTGGTGTAACGAAACACCACGAACCGGGTCACATGTACGACAGAAATGTACTGTCCCCTGGTTCTACAGGCCACGAGTCCAAGACCAGGGTGTTGGCAGAGATGGTTCCTTTGAAGGGCCATGAGGGAGAACCTGCTCCAGGCTGTTCTCCTGGCTTCTGGGGTTTGCTGCCATCTCGGACATTCCTTGGCTTGGACACGCATCATCTGATCTCTGCCTTCACGCTCACATGACATTCTCCTTGAGTGTGCAACTGAGAGCCAAAGAGATGAAACCATTTGCTCAAAGTTACCAATGAGTACAGGACCCAGGGGTATTTAAATACTTAGTAAGATAGATGGTGTATGTCTGTATACCAAGACCTATTTTGTGCCCATGACACAGATGTAGAAACTGAGGTATGGAGAAGTTAAATATCTTGCCTAATGTGACTCGGTTCATGCATGGCCTAGGTGAGATGCAAATCCAGTTTGCTGGCTCCACAGCCCTTGCACTTTACTGTCCCCAGCAGCCCGCGTATTAGAATTCAGGACGCACTGCTCACTACCATGCTATGCCTTCCGTTCCCAGCTACCCAGGCTGCCGTGTATGGTTGAGTAGGTTGTTCACTGGACCAAAATGCTTGGCTGAGAGATCAAGTGAGGATGGAAATCCAACCTGCATACTGATCCCCCACCTGTGTGCCCTGGTAAGGGGGCTGGGACTCTCTTTGCCCAGAGGAAGGGGTGCCCAGTTCTAATTCAAAGGTGCTCTGCAGGTTCCCAAGATATAAAACAAAGCAATGAACTATTTGCCCATGTGGATTTAAGCCACCTTGTCCAGGGCTAGTAAAAAAGAGGGAAGTCTCCTCCCTGCCACCCTGCTCCCAGTAAGAACATCCCTCTGCCTCGACTCAAGCTCGTGCATACACTTAAAATCCGAAGTGTCATCTACCTTCCTAAAATATTTGGCAGCAGAGAGAAGGAAAGAGCGCCGAGGCCAAGACCAGTGGGCAAAACGAAACAAAGCTATGTGTTTGGAAGCAGGACAGCAACTCCAGGCCACGTTCAGCGTGACAGAGCAGGACTGAGCTTATTTACTGAACCAGAAGCATAACCCGGGGCCAGCAGTTGGGTGCTGTTGATGCAGCCAGCCCTCTCCCCTGCCAGTCCTCCTCTCTGACCATCAGCAAGCCTGGGCCTCTCATTTTCCCATTCAGTAGACGTTTCCCGAAAATGTGCTCCATGCCTGCAGCGTGCAGGGCAGAGGGGCCAGCTAGCATGGAGTCGCCCTAGCTGGGGAGAAGGAGATGGGCCCGGCCGGAGCGAGGGGGCACTGGAGCCGTGGGCAGAAACAGTTCTGATGAGCGACCGTCCAAATCAGGGCGTGGTGTCTTTTGGAGAGAAAATGTCCAGGTGGGGTTTGTCAAAAGAGAGGAGGTGTCAGCCCCACTGGCTGGCTGTGTAACGGGGAGGGAGAGGCAGCAGACACAGTCCTGCCCCTGCGGATTACCAGCTGCCTTTTGAAAGGGAGCAGGCTCTGCGTGCTCAATATAGCTCCAGCTTATTTCGTAGTAAATTATTCAGATGTTAATTGCATTGTAAACAAAGTGCTACCTTTCTTTCCTTTCCAATTATCGTCATAAAATGTGCGGGCGCCGGGAGAAGGGAGCGGGGAGCTGGGTTGAGGCTCCAGTTTTTGGCTTCCAGGATGAAGGGGCTCGTGGTGGGCGCCTGGCCTGGAACCAGAGTGAGGCTGAGACACTTTGGTCCCCAGCCCAGAGCTCCAAGGTGGAAGGAGTTGGTGGGGTCGATGTCGTGCAGCCTGTGTTCCTCCCTTTTTCCTCTCTTTGCCACCACCCAGCAAACTATCAAATAGATTGATCCAGCAAGAGCTACGAATTATGATGACACCTTTCCCAGGGGGGGCTGGCTGGAGGGAAAAGGTTTAAAGGTTGCATAGACCATGACACCAGGGGGTGCAGAGAGCACAGGCCCTAAAGAGTGTCTGGATGTGATTTCAGCACAAGATACTGGGGAACCAAGGCGATGATGGTTTTCCTTTTGCCAGCAAGCATCTCTGACCCCTCTGCTCGCTATGCCCAGGGAGGGTGACGAGCCCAGGGAACCAGCGACAGGGAACCTGAATTCACCACAAGCAGTGAGTCCACTTCACCTACAAAGAGCCTGCCTGCTTCCCCTCTCTCTGCCGCTTCCTTTGGAAATGACTGTGGTCCTAATTAAAAGCAAATTGCTTAATCTTCTGGCGTCAGGCGAGGGAGGCGCTCCTCGGACTGGGGGCCTCCTGCCAAGGGACGAAAGAACGCTGTGCAGAAGAGGCAGAGGGAGGAAGAGGAGGCACACAATAGAGAGCAAAGGCTGTCCTCCCCATCCATCCGGCCCCCATGTCGTGTCCGCAGGCCCCAGCCGGTGCTTTCTCTGCCAGCAGGTATCAGACCAGCCGGCAGGAGATTTGTGTTGACTCATTACGGAATGATCCAAACTCACCCAGAGAGGGGCCAGTCCAGCGTGAGGCTCAGAGTTTCTTAAATTCTCGGAAAAAGATGTTCCTGATTAAGGCCCCGAGGTATCAGCATATCCCTCCCACGGATTTGCTGAAGAAAAGCTAGGAGAGGTCCCTGCTCCCAACTTAATTAGCTCCAATCAGCATTTAAAGGCATCCGCATTGTTGACGGCACATCTTAGCCTGGTTCTTGCCCAGGGATGGACTGGAAATGAATTGTTTCCAGAGCGACGTAGCCATGCACTCCTTGGAGTCTCCGTTGCTCTGTCCATCGCTGGGGATTTTCTGACGTCGGCCTCTGGTAACCCCAGGGCTGATTCCCTCCCTTCCATCATCTTTGGGAGAAAGGAAGATTCTCTCTCTCCCTGTACCCCCAAGCCCCACCAAGCTAATGATTGAAGGGAAAATGCCACTCTGAGGACTCCAAGGTAGCCACAGGACACCGCATGCAGCATTGTCCTGGACATGGCTAGGTGTCCAGCTGGTGGTCAGCTAGAGGTGGCTGCAGAAAAGGGACCTGTTAGCATGTGCTGCCCACCTGCTACGGGTGAGAGCTCAGAAACCAGCCCCTTGCTGTGGATGATTAATACCACCTACAGGGGTTGGCAAGGAGACCCGGGACCCCCCCGCCACCGGCATGCCAAGGATTTGGATGCAGGTAGAGGAAGCGGGTAGCTGAGCCATGTTCCATCTATGTCGCTCAGAGCTATATTTTTTAAGCATCCATAGAGCCTCCTGGAAGTTGCTATAGGACAGAAAAGCTTTGAGGTAAGTTGGAAGCTGTAAGTAATCAGGGAGGCCACTCCATTCACTCATTCATTCACACTCCATTCATTTATTCATTTGATACCTATGAAGCATCCCCTAGGTTCCAGCCACGGAGGGCTAAGTCCTGGAGGCACAGAGCTGAGTAGAATCAGATCCCTTCCCTCAAGGAGGTCACGGTGCAGTGGAAAGCTGGCTGGGGAAATGAGTAGAGCGGCTGTACCTTTGTGCAACAGGGGATGGGGTGAAGAAATCAGAGGGAAGCATCAGGCCAGCTGGGAGCTGTCAGGAAAGGCTTTCCAGACAGGCAGATCCTGGAAGGACAGGCAGGAAAGGTGGCAGGGGGGGTAGAGAAACTGGGGAGAAAGATGTTGAGAGGACCTTCAGGGTGGGAGAAGGAGCATTCCTCACTGTGCACTCCGATAAAGAGGTGGCCTGACTAGAGGGCTGTGGCCAGCTGCCATCGCATGCTAGCTCTCCAAACACTGTCCCGAATCACTGAGCTGACATCACCAGCTCCAAGCTAATAAGTAAGCAAATGAATGAATGAATGAATAAGGAACAACAGAGGCATTCGCTCTCAGAACCAGGTAGACATGACTGATGAGTGGTGCCCTTCAAGCCCAGTTGGAGTAGCAGCGTAATGTTTGGGGCAGCCCAGGACACAGCAGGGGGATAATCACAGTGTGCCCAGTGACAGCTGGAACAGATACCTCCAAGTGATTTGAGCAAGTCTCTTGCCAAGCATGAGTTCCGATTTGCATCTAGAATCATCGATTGTGGGATTTATTCGGTTTGCCCACTCCTCGGGTTTATTTTTTTTTTCTCTTTTAAAATCACAATGATCATTTAAACGTGAAATGGCATATAGTTTCCTAAGAGTTTCCTACTCATAACCATGTGTGGTCCTCACAACAAATTAGGAGTCAGAGCATCACTCTGGACTTTTGGTGCAGTGACAGAAATACAGTTCAATTTGGCTTGAGAAGAAGACAAGGTCATTTAGCGACTTCTGCAAATCAGCAATCCAGATGTAGTAGTGTTGGCTTCAGGTGTGGTTTGATCCAGGCACATGAGTGATGTCATCAGAACTGTTTGTCTGCGTCTCTCAGTCATGCCTGTCTTTTGTGTCAGCTTCACTCCGGGACTTCACTAGGGATCCTTTGCGTTGACACCAGCACTCCAAGCTCACACCAGCCTCCTGCCAACAGACCCTGGAGGGAAAAACCATCCTTTGCCTGAATCTCCCATGTATATTTACTGATTCATTTTGCCTAGATTACTGTAGGTCACATGTGCCTCTCTGAACCAATCTCTGTGGCCATGAGGGTGAAATAACAGCTGATTGGCTAGGCTGGCTTTGGGGGTTCACCCTTGAGCCACCAGTATTGGGTAGGGAAATCTGCAGTTCTAATTGGTCAGGCCTGGGTCACGTGCTTTACTGTGTGGCTCTCTGTGGAGTCTGACTGATGCCTATAAACTGAATATGGGGTAGGGAGGGATCCTGAGGACAATTTTTAGTACGATTCCAAAAGTACGAGGGCACGGAGGCTGGGCTACATAAAACAGCAAGCATTCACATGTTCTTGTAAAGGTTCTGTCAGCTACGTTAAACAAGGTCAACAGAAAAGAGTGGAATTCATTATAATAATATGCTTTATTTGACCTAATATATCCAAGGTATTATCATTTCATCGTGTAATCAACATAAAAATCATGAACCAGATATTTTACATTCTTTTTTTCACGCTAAGTTTTCCAGATCCAGTGTGTGTTTTCCATTTACTGCACTTCACGATTAGGATGCTAAATTTTATCGGGAATTTTTGATCTGTCTTTAGATGCCATAACATTGACAGTTGAAAAAGTAGACCCGCCTACCCAAGTTGTTGCCAACAAACGTAAAAGTGTGCCGATAACTGAATTGAGCATCAGTCTGTAAATTTCCATTAATGGTAAAATTAAATAAAATGAGAAATTCAGTTCCCCAGCAGCAGGAGGTACATTCCCAGTGCTCAATAGCTACAGGCGGCTAGTGGCTACTGCGTGGAACAGCACGGGGCTAAATGGTAGGAAGTATCTAGAAATATCTAGACGTATCTAGAAGTATCTCAGAAGTATGTACAAGATGGCAGTTAGGTAGCTAAGCAAGAACTCCAAAAAGCACTTCACATGGAAGGACTGACATAGATTCTCATCCTGCCTCTGGCATTTGTCGGGTGTGTGACACAAAGCAAGTTATTTAACCTTTCCCAGCCTTGGGTTGCTTGTTTGCGAAAAGGGTATGACAACAGCCACTCTGCGGGATCCTTGTGAGAAAAGTCACTCTCTTGCAATTCAATAAATGCACAAAAACGGTGGCTATTACTAATTAATGGGGCCTCCACCTTAAGGCAGCCTCTCTCCCAAGGCCTCTCGTTGCATTTCCCATTTGGCAGACTCTCCTCTCCCACTCAGAGACAAATCAGAAAGATGAAAAGATCGCAGAGTGCGGGATAAATGGAAGTGATCACCTGGTCTTCAGGCTTCTCTCCTGGCTAACGCGTAGCAGAAGCTTTTCATCAAATCCTCTAATTTATGTTCAGGTGGATGGGGACATCTTTACAAATGATTCTTCTCCCGAGCCTTGGGGACAGGGGCTAATTTTTTTGGCACCTACGCTGGACCCAGCACTGTGCTGGCTGCATGATATTCCTGTCCAGTTCAGTCCTTCCAACCTTATGGGCTGCGTGGGCTGTAGGTACGATTTTTCCAGTTTCACAGAGAAGCATGTTGCACACGGACCTTGCACAGCATTGCCTAGCTAACATGTGGAAGGATAGAGACTTAGCTTCCCAGATTTCAGAACTACAGTAAGATAAGGAGTAATATTTAGATCCCAAGGTGATGTTCCATATATGAATTGGTCTTCATATATGGCCAGTAACTAATCAGTTATTTGGGTATTTGCTGACTTCCACAGAAACTATGTTTTAAATGCAAATGAGAAAAGAATGGGGAACCTTTTTTCAATTTTTCCAATCAGCTTCCACCCTGTGACAGAGAAACCTTCTGCCCTGAGGACCAAGTTTGCTAAACAGAGCCTGGGCCTCTAGTCGTGCCTTTTATTTCTGTGGCTCTTTTGATCCAAACAGTGTAGTAAGCTCTTTTTTTTTTTTCCTTTACAGGCCATGCTCCAGATAGTGTTAAGCCCACAGGAATTTCATTTTAAAAATAAAAAAAGACATCATGGAGTTACTTACAAAGATGTAGCCGCAAGAGCATTCATCACAACACCATCTATAATGGTAAATTAGGCAGATAGACAGGAATGTCTGATGAGAGGAAATCATATAAATAAATATGAATACATTTGTACGACACGATCTTATAATATCTTTTAGCATAATTAATATGACAAAAAGTATTCCTCATCTTCGGGTAAATGGGAAAAAAAGCAGGTTGCCCAAAAAAGTATGTGAGGTTGTGTGTCTATTCAATTAAAACAAGCAAACAAAAATCACGTTCTTATAAACAGAGAGCAGAAGGATATGCATTCAAAATTCAAGTGTCAGCAGTGTTCCTTCTGGGTAACGGCATACAGTGAGTAGTTTTTATGTTTCTCTTTTGTGAGTTCATCTGTAGCATCTCATTTTTTATGATGAAAATGCGGATATTGGGCCTTGGATAGGAGCACGTTGTATTTTATCTTTAAAGGCAGACATCATTTAACAAAGTGGCTAAAGAACATGAAGGTTCTGATTTTTAAAAAAATAGGTGCATCAGTATGTAATCAATGACAGCCATGTAGTGTTTGTTACGTAGCAAGAGTTTTTTGTTCTTTGTTTTTTTTTTTTCTTTTTACATCATTTTCCTAGTAGTCTGACAACGCTTCTGCAAGTAGCTGGGATTCCGGCTGACCGCTCCACCAGGCATGGCAAACACAGTGCCCAGGGCTCAGGACACTGTCAGGGGCCCACAGAAACATTTTAATTTCCTTTAAAATAAGAAGGAACAAATGAATTTAATCCAGCCTAAGTTATATCCATTTTTATATCAATGCAGTTGCAAAATACAACTTTTAATATATTTGTACCGAGGAGAGATTCAAAAAGACAAAAGCGCCTAAGCCCACAGAAGCCAGAAGGTGACCCTTGGGTAGGACTGTTTTCATTTCACAGAGAACGAAACCCAGATTGAGGTTGCAAAGCTTTCTCAATCCAAACTCTAATTATAGTCTGTGGACTCCACTGTGTTGCCCTGTTCCTGCTTTTTAGCATTCACTTTTAAAAGCATTATTCTTCAGCATCTGAATACAGCTTTATTATTATTTTATTTTCCTTAGGAGGAACAGGGTGTTTCCAAAATCCCCCCCTTTCCTTTTACAACTGTCCCTACAAGCATGTAATTTTGCATGAGCTCTGCGTTGATGACTGTGTGGTTTGTGAACACTATAAATACTTAGCAGTGCATGGTGATGTCTGGTCTGCACCTCCTAGCAGAGAAAGTAATAGTCTTAATGGGCAAAAGTCTATGAAATAAGAAATAAGTCTTCGTCTATGCTTGCGTTGTAGCCGGCCAATGAGTCTTAACCATGTTAGCAGCCGCACGATGGAATCCGACTTTTTCCCTTCTGTTTGAGTACCAGACTCAAGAACCTGAAGACATGCCTGTCTTCAAACATCTCTCTAAAAATTTAATTTGTGATTGAGTATGAATCACAAAATAGAAAGATGGAGGCTAGGTGGGCAAAAAAGTAGGTTGGAAAATAAAAACTCACTACAGCTAAGTTTCTGGTTCCCAGGAGCTCCTGCTGCCTTTTGACTCCTGGGTCAGGCCATAATTCAGAAATTGGCGCATGCTTTTGTTGCAGGGGACCAGATAGTAAATATGTCAGGTTTTGTGGACGTCCTGTCTTCGTTGCAACTGCTCATTTCTACTATCACAGCACAAAAGCAGCCACAGCCATTGCATAAACACGTGAGTGTGGCTGTGTGCCGATAAAACTTTATTTATAAAAACAAGCAATGGGCTGGATATGACCAAGGGGCTGCAGCTCACCAACCCCGGGTGGTAGATCTGGCTGCCATTCACGGTTCAGATCATTCCTTGGGTTGAACACACAAGTCATTGTGTTTGATTTGCTCCTCCCCATGGCTTCCAAGACCCTTTTGGTGGCGCCCTGACTTTTTTTGGGACATCACATCTCCCACGCCTTGGACACACTGGCTTCCTCTCTGCTCTCCAGACAAGCCAAGTTCAATTTCTACTTTATCTCCTTTGTCCTTGCTGGGCCCTCTCTCTAGAGAAGGGTTACCAGGTTCAACAAATAAAAATACAGGATGCCCAGTCAAATTTGAAATTCAGATAAACAACTAATAATTCTTTTAGTGTAGATACATCCGTGCAATATTTGGGACATACTTTTACTAAAAAATTGTTGCTGTTTATGTGCAAATCACATGTAACTGGACGCCTGCATTTCACTGGAAATCCCTAGTGTCTTGAGTCTGCCCTGCCTGCTGGCTTCTAGTTCCCCATGCAAATGTCTGCTCCTAACAGCGTCCTTTGCTGCCTGTCCTGTGTGGTTGGTTTCCCCTTCTGAGCACTGGCTCACTCTAGCTGTCTTATTTCCTTCCTATCTGCAATTATCTTATTTATTTATTCACCTGAATATTCAACCCTCTCTCCATGAGAGCAGGGGCCTTATCTCTTTTATTTCCTAGTGTATGCCAAATGGCTAGAAAGGTCCCTGGCACATAGTAGGTCTTCAATAGCATTTGTTGAATGAGTGAATGAAAGAATGAACGACTTTCAAAGTCGTATTTACACCAAGGCTACATATGTCCCAAAGGGCTGAGAATATGCATTGCATAAAACTAGCAGCCACTGAGTCCCATGTGTGGACCAGGCACGGCCCAACTGCTTGCTCCCTCCTGACTCTAAAAGCTCAGAAAGCAAGTTGTGTGCTCCATCTAAAGAGAATCTTAAATCTGTGTGGCTGGCCCCAGGTCTCAGAAGCAGTAAGTGATCCAGGTGGACATCAGATCTGTCATTTTAACCCAAGACTCTTGAGTCCCTAGGACCCCCAGAAAGAGTCTGTGTAAATCCAACGCCTGCACAAGCTCTTTGCATTTCATTACATGGGAGCGCTAATAAAAGCAGACAGAAAAACCTGGCCCATGTGGCCAGGAACAGCCATATCACTTTGGCGTCATTGACTAAATAACTTCTTCTTTTAGGCTAATTCTTAGCAACTACAAAATATGCCAAGTCAGGTTCTCAAGATGAGTGGTTATGAAAACAAAATAAAGTCGAGCAAAACGGAACAATGCGTTAGCCCAGGCTTCATTCATTCCTCCAGAATTCTCTGTCCTTGACAGAGAGTCCACTTTACCCTGCGCCCACTGAGAATTCAGTTTGCCACACTGGCTAACTCTCTTTCCCTCTTCCCTGGCTTGGTCTGGGACATCTATCATTTCCCCTTCGGAGGTTTGTGTCTTCCGATCTGAAAAAGCCAAGGCGTGGAGGAAACCAAGGCACATCACTAAGTCTGAAAAGGCTACATGCTGGGTGTTTCCAACCGTATGACGTTCTGGGAAAGACAGAACTATGGAGACAGAAGATCATCGCTTGCCAGGCATTGGGAGGGAGGGGAGTAGGCAGAGGACAGAGGGTTTTTCCGGTAGGGAAACTATTCTCTGTGTTACTATAATAGCAGGTACATGTCATTATCTGTTTGTCCAGACCCATAGAATGTCCCCCTTTATCCATAGGTGTTTGCTCCAAGGTGTTCAGTGGATGCCTGGAACTGGGCAATGCAAACCCTTTATACACTATATTTCTTCCTAAACATACATACCTATGATAAAAGTTAATTTATAAATTAGACAAAGTAGGAAATGAATAATAACTAATGGTAAAATAATTACAACACACTGTAATAAAAGTTGCCTGAATGCGATCTCTCTCTCTCTCTCTCTCTCTCTCTCTCTCTCTCTCTCTCTCTCTCTGTCTCGCTCTCTCTTAAAATATCTTATTGTGCTGTGCTAACTCATATTTGTACCCCAGGTAACTGAGGGCAGCTAAAACCTCAGAAAATGAAACCACAAGTAAGGGGAGCTACTGTACACCAAGAGTGAACCCTAAAACTATGGACCTTGGGGGACACTGATGTGACAGTGTGGGTTCATTCACTGGCACTCTGGCGCACAGGGCTGACAGTGGATAGAGGCTGTGCATGGATGGGGTTGGGGTACATGGAGAATCTCTCTACCCTCAGCACAAGTTTACTGTGAAGCTGAAACTTCTCTGAAAACTACACTCATAAAAAAGGAAAGCCACGAAGCCACGTCTTCTGATCCGGTTTCTTTGTGTGGGGAGGGTGTGCCAGCACACTGCCATCGCATTCAGAAATGCGGCTGTGTTCACATATGTTTTGTTTGTTTATCTGTCACTGCCGTTGCCCAAAGTGGGTGCCCCGTCCTTCGGTGGCCCGGTGCCCACAAAATCACATATAAAGTGACACACACTTTGTTCACCATCCAAGAACACGGATGCACATCTATAAACTGCACATCCGAGGGATCAATCTTATTGATTTTCTTTTTTCCAAGTGCCTCTGTCAGAACGAACACAAAGTATTACTCTATCTCCCAAATCCATAGGCATGTTATTGGATTACGACGGTTTTGTAGGTGCTAGCCATAGTCGCCGCTGTGTTATTTTTTTTCCTTGAAGAAGATGCAGGAGAATTGTCAAGTACGTTCTAAAGAATTCTCCGAGTTCACTGGTTACTCCAGGGTGCTCCGTAATATGTGAGTGGAAAACACATTTTTTTTTTTTTTTGTGGGGCAGAGAGGGAGATTTAAAATGCCTTGGATCACAAACAACGGAAGAAAACAGTTTGCAAAGTAGGATTGGTTAACTGACCAATAGATAAGGGGGATGCTGCAACAGTGACATTGCCACAGCTGGTGTCCCTGACGCTTCCTGCACCCACGATGACGCATGTGAAGCTGATTTCTTCCCGACGCCAAGGTGAGCTCGGTCTGGGTTTTCCTCTGAATTACAGCATCTGTGATGGAAATCTCCCTGGCTCCAGAAATTTGTCTGCATGGGGCTGCTCTCGTTTTGTCTGTTTCTTCAAAGAGGAGTGTGTCGGATCTCAGCTTTCCAGAACAGGCACAAAAGATAAGAGGCGAATGCCAGGCACGAGAGAGGTGCCGGGCTCAGCGAGGTTGGTCTGGAGGTTTGACATAGATGTATCCATAAGCTCCCTGCTTCCTCCAGGTCTGAATGCACCGAGGCTGCTGCAGACACCCCCGGGGCTGATGCCAAGGAGTCACCGATGTCCAAACCCCGGGATGCTTCTCGACTCAAATTTCCATTTCCTCTTGTGTCCTGTTTTCTCGAACGCTGCGTGTTTGTGCTGATTCTAATGTAAGGGAAAGGTGAAATATTGTGACACCAAACGCTGAAGGCTTGTTCCAAGGAAATGTTGAGTTCTGTCGTTTCCTTCCTTTCAGCCTCCACACATTTTTCCCTCCACGGGAGCCGGCTGGGAGCCTAGACCGCCGTGCTTGGCCAGTGCTGATATTACGCTCCTGAGCACCCCGCCAGGGCCCTCCCCTCCCCAGCACACCGTCACCCCGGCAGGAGCGTTCGTTCTCCCGAGGGGGGAAATTAATTCCGAGTTCGGTCCACATTTAGACTGGTGCATTTCCCGTGCAAACACTGCTGACATTTATGAAATCTAATTTAACAAATGTCTATGATATAGCACTCATTAACATACCGCAAAACAGCTCCAGAGTAGCCCCGTTTTAATCAAGTGAATTGTTGCTGCCGTTACAACAGCCTGTTCCTTTAGGATGGGGAAGGAGGCAGCTGCACCGGAGCAGAGGCCTGAGTTTGTTTGGGGTCCGGGTGCTGGGACCCCCGCAGCTCCGCCCGACGGTGCGGTGAGGGGCCTGCGCCTCTCGGTGTTCGTTCCTGATATGAGAAGATGAAAAATTGCTGATCATACATCATCTCCATAAATCTTCCCGACAATAAGTCATAAAACCTTGTGTCCTTACATATGGTAGGCTCCCGGGGATGGTGTTGCCATATGTGAACAGCAGCCTTTGGATTTCAAAAGAAAATCTGTTGCCCAAGAAAAACTTCTCGAACGGCTGTCCGTACCTACCGTGGACATGCCTCTTGGTCTTTCCCATCTATCCTATTTTTTTTTTCCCCTTTCCCTCGCCCCCTCGCCACAGGGCTGCCTCTTTTTATTCCAAATTACCCTCGGAAGAATTCCCAGTGCGCTAATTAGGAAATTTTGTGGTTTGCTAAATTCTCTTTCTGTCTGTCACAACAGCATGAGCGAATAATCACCCCCTGGCCAACGTGGGACATAGGTATTCAGGCTTTTGTGTGGCAGAACAGGGGCTCTTGTTTTCTCTGGGGCTGCCCCCAGCTGACCGCGAGGCCCCAGCCCCAAAACTAGTGCCCAGCTAATGAGAAACGCCTATTTATCTTTTAAAACGCAACTCGTTTTCGTATCTATCAGCTAAATTAAAGGCGACACGAGAAGATGGCCCCTCTCAAGCCCAGCCGGGCTGGAGCCTTGTGTGCTCTAGACACAATGAGAGGGAAGCATCCGGCTTCAGGCCGGCGGAGAAAATAGGCCCCCTGTTTTCTCACCGAGGCCGGTCGCACACTTGAGATGCGGAAATGCAGGGAGTATGAGCTTTTTCTATTTTAGTGAAGCGATGTGATTATCTGTAGCCTCTGGGACCGGGTCGGGCCCACGCACAGGGAGGACGCCCACTCGTGGGGCCAGGCAGCTGGTGCGGGGGACAGGCGGGGTGAGGTTGGAGCAGGGGAGCCCGGCCACTTATCATTTCTGAGAATTCCCATTCTCAGAATGGGAAAACGCTGGTTTTAGGCTAAAACGCTGATGCTTTATCGTAGAAAGTAATTTGCGCCCGGTCTGTACGGAGCTCTCCAGCGGCGTCTTATCTGGACCCGAGAGGGGACACTCCTTTCCTGAGATATTTTATCCAAAAAGTCATAAACAAAACTCAGCTCCTGATATTTGGTCAACAAGAGAAAACACTTGGAAGCCAGGCAGGAAGTGAGAGGGCCCCACGGGGAGGGGACAGCGCAGGGGGACTGCTCGCGGAAAGGGAAGTTGGCCAGGCAGGCGCAGTGGGGCTGGGGACCCCCCCAAACCCTCTGCTCCCTCCCGCCTTCCCTCCTTTAGTTGTGTGTCCTCTGTCCCGTGATCTTGTGCAGGAAGCCCGCTCTGAGGACTGTCTGTCCCCCAACCCAGAATAAGGTAACACATCCAAACAGCATGCCTTGGACTTTGGGGGTCACTCATGCAAACTGTCTCGGGGGAGAGAGGAAAAGTATCACGTTGACTCCCAAAGTAAGGTGGGGACAGAGACTTTTGATATTTGGCACCAAGTATCAGACAGACTGACTTTGTGCTATTCTTATGCTAATTATTTTACCAATTGGTATCTGATTGTTTCTATAAAAGGTTTATGTCAGTGTAATTCACCACAGGCTTTTTAACGACCTCAAGATGCAAGAAAGAAATGCACCCAGAGTCCATTAAAGAATTAGGTTCGGTGCATGCCGGAGTCTGCTGAAAGGGGCCAGCCGCAGGCTCCTCCTCCTCGGGCTCAAATGAAGTGAGCATGACACTCCTCGCTCCCCCTTGCTTAATAACTTTTGCTAAAAGAAGGGATAAAAAAAACATTGTCTTTTTGTCTGTGAATTTGACTCTTAGCACATCTTGGGAATTCTGGCATCCTGGAAGCAATGTCTTTGCCTGGATTCTGTGTTTCTAACTTGCGTATAAAGCCGGCATGCTGGTGTGGAAATAAGAATGATTATGACTGCTGTCATAGTAGTCATTAAGATCTTCTTGAGTAGAGAGTACACTGTTGTCTTCAGTCCTCCAAAAACAACAGCCTAAAGCTTCGATATCTCTTCTTTATCCATCAAGAAATGGTCACAAAACAATAAAGCAACTTCTCCAACTTTGTACATCAGAAACTATCCAGGTTGTCCGACGCTTTGGGATCAGTGGTGTCTCCTAATCCTACTCTGACATGTTGTCCTTGCACAGAACTAGTACCAGACTGGGAATTTGCGGCACTGGGTTCCTAGGGCCAATGTCTGAGTCATTTCTTCTCTGTTGTTTCTATTTCTTCATCTGTAAAATGGTGGGGGTTGGGGGGAGGACATTCCTGCCTAGATATTTTAAAACTTTCAACTTTAAAAAATATATGATTCTGTGAGCATCGCCATAAATTCCTGATTTTTTTTTCCCTTTGGCAATTTAACCATAAACCACTTCCTTTTTAAAATTCTTTTGAATGTATTGTATCACTGTAAAGAGAAACAGAAGCCGCTAGATTTCGAAGGGTTTATAAAAATAAAGTACGTTTAGCATACTCATCTCTGTAGCCCTGACATGTTGACACAGAGTCTGGCGCGGAGACATTGCCCAATAACTCACGGGTAGATGAATGAACGGGGACGACTTAATCCAGGTCTCTGCATCCCCAAGAGCTCCTCCCGGACGTGGCAGAGTCAGAGAGGCTCTGCTGCTGCAGCTCAGCTGTCTCCTGGTGGTGTCCCTGTCTGTAACGATTAGCAGTGAACGATCGCCCCTGCTTCCATTCTGTGCAGCGTGCGGCAGCCCAGGGCCACCCGGAGCAGCTGCAACCAGCCCCAAGCTGGGTACATCCCCTCTGTCACCGCTGCTGGTAGGGGACAGGTGCTGTGCCCGGGTGCACCCAGACACATGGCGTTTTGCTGAAAGGAGGCAGGGAAGGCCTCATCCAAGGGGCATGCTTGGTGGGAAGCTCAGATTTTTACGGGGAATGACATTCCAAGGGCTGTAATGCAATGCTCCAAAGTATTCAAGGGTGTAGCCCCCAGAGAGAAGAGGGAAGCTAACTTGTGTTGAAGGGTCTGTGAACGGAGAGATGTCATGGCTTTATAGAGGAGGAAACTGAGACTCCAGCTTGTCCAGTAACTAGCCCCAAAGGCATGTAGCTAGAAAGGGCAGGGTCCAGGAATCAAATCCAGGTCTGACTGACTCCGCAGACCCTGCCCTTTCTACTATGCCACACGCAGACATGAGGGGTGGATGCTTTCAGTAGGACAGCAGAGTTGAGGCTGTGGGGGCTCAGGGCACAAGCTGCTTTGTGGCTGCAGAAGGAAAAATGATCTAGGGTTTGAATGTTGGGGTCAGCGTCTAGGCCAGCCTCAAGCACCACCTAAACCCTTCCTAAATTAAGGAGACTTCTGCTCCAACACACAGCTGTGGTCCTGGGCAGCAAAGGAGTTTCTGAACAGCTGGAATCCTGATTTTTCCTTTCCTTCCTTCCTCCCTCCGTCCATCCCTCCCTCTCTTCCTTCCTTCTCCAAGAATGCATTAACTTTCTATCCTGTGCCAGGCACTTTGCTAAGTGCTAATGAAGCAATGCACTGACAACAGTGCTGCCACGCGGGGCATAAAGTTGCAGTGAGCTCACCTGTTGTTGCCGTCGATGGTAGAGCTTCACCGAGATTGTGAGCCCTCCCCTCCCTGGGGGCATACGCCCCTTGAGGTTGGGCATGGACATGTGACTTCTTTTGTCCGGTGAAATGGGGAGGAAAATAAGCATTTCACTTGCAGATGGAAGCACTGAGGAGCGGTCGAGGGATTCCCCGTGGTCTTTCTTCCCTGCCTCAGTGATTGAGGACGCACTCTTGATGTGGAAATTCCACAGGACCTGAGCAGTTGGGAAGCTAACACAACCCACGGACAGCATCCCGGAGGAGTCCCTTGGTGCCACGGCGGGTATTATGTGCCCATGCACCTTTGTCTTAAGTTCCTGAGATGTGGAGCTTGCAGCTGCAGCAGAGCGTGGTCTCTCCTGGTTAATAAAGCTACGTTTTGATCTTGACTTCCCACCCATCCTTCCTTACAGCTGAGCCAGACCTTCTCTTTGAGAGTTTGGTTTTCCCGGTAGATGTCAGGGTCAATGTCTTATTTCCCTCTGTAGCCTTCACACCTGGTTCAGAGTCTGGCCAAGAACAGGAGCTCAGCAAATGTTTGTGAAGTGGGTAATTAAGAGAAGGAGTCTAGTAAACATCTGCAACCTCAGAGCCTGGAAAAGCAACACCAGCCTAGCATGGGCCTGGGATGTGCAGAGGCCGAGGGATCTGCCCAGCTAGTGGCGGGGCCAGGATTTGAACTCAGGTGTCTGGTGGCAAAGCCCACCCTCTTTCCACTGCACCACACACCTGCTGACTTCCCCTTAATGTGGCTTCCTTCTGCTAAACTCTCTTCTCCAATGGGCAATGTGCTTCACCCCCAAAAACCACCCTTCCCCTGGCAGAGCTGGGATTGCCAGCTTGGGGAAGATTGCAGACCATATATAATATTCTCTGAGTCTTTAGTAGGTTTTGGGCACCTGGTCCCACAGTGTACATGATCCATGTGAGAAATACATACATTATTGACATATGTCATTTAATTCTCATAACTCTATAAAATAGGTCCCGTTTTTATCTCTGAGTTAAAGAGAGAAAAACACAGCTCAGGGAGGTAAAGTAACTGGATCAAAGTCACACAGCTCCTGAGTAACAGAGCTAGAATTTGAACTCAAGTCTGAGTCCATAATGGAAGCTCTTAACGACTATTTTATGTTGCATCTTATCGGAGGGAGAGTGTGCGTGTGTGTGTGTGTGTGTGTGTGTGTGTGTGTGAGAGAGAGAGAGAGAGAGAGAGAGACAGAGACAGACGGAGAACTTCTTGGGAGCCGGCAATGATATAGGAATTTTTTTTCTCTACTTGCTGTTTATCCAAGTTTGTCACTTGTGTTTTTACAGGAAGCTGTAAGGACTTCCTGCTTTAGCTCTCACAGATGCTGGCCCCGATAATTCGCCTATTTACATACCTCCAGGGCAAGGCGAAGCCCTGAGCTGCTGACTCTTGTGGGATTTCAGGACAAGCACTGATGGATCACCTCCTCCCCTATTATCTCTGTGCAGCCTCCCAGAACCGCTGGGTGTGGATGGGGGAGGGTGGTCTTTCCTCTGTCCTTTCGTTGGTGTGGCTGTTATGTCCTGTGCAAGGCCCTGGGCTAGGCCCCTTCATACTTGTCACCTCCTTTCATCCTAACGACCCCCTGGTCCTGTCTGTAGGAACTGTTATCCCCATTTTACAGCTGAGAAAAGCAAGGCTTAGCTTGGAGCAGTGATTCTCAACTGCGACAATTGTCACACCTTTAGAGAGGTGGCTGAGAGGGTGGAAGCCAAGAATGCTATTCAATATCTTCCAGTGCACAGAATAGCCCCACCCAGCCCACATGCCAATAGCGCCTGGGTGGAGAAAGTTTGACTTTGATACTTTGTAGAATATTCAAGCAATAGGGCTGGCATTCGAACCCACATCTGCTGAAGCTGTGTACTCCTCACAATAGACACGAGGCCTTTAAAGCCAACACGGCCCTTCCCTGACACCTCCATGAGGTGTCTTTACCTGCCCCCTGCTCATACCTGGTGCCACTTTGTCCATCCAATCGAGACTGTCAGCCAGCTCTTCCTCTGAACACTGCCGAATCTCGCCTTGGTGGCGTGTGCTCCTGACACCAGCCTCCCTGAACTCATCTCTGTCATGCTGCGTTTGCAAGTTCCATTTCTACATCACCCCAGCTCACAGACCTGAATGTTAAGGCCCGGCTCATTCATCTGTTCAGATTACGTTTCACTCATTCAGAAAACACCCCCTCTGTGCCTGGCCTGTGCTAAGTGCTCAGTGTGGACAAGGGAACAAGGTGTGACACAAAGTGAACCATTATTATAGTAGGAGTGACAACAACAGTCACTAGCACTGACTGAGCTTGTCATACCATCCGGCGTCGTCACCTAGGACCCTCTACTGATGCTTTAATGAAATATACTTCATTGATGGGTACAGAGGAAACAGTGTGTGCCCAAACCTGCTCGGGTGGCTGAAGAAAATGATCCAGAGATCTGAGTGGAGGCCTGGAAGAGGAGTGGCTCTGCAGGCGAAGGCGTGACACACAGAAAGAGCAACAGCAAGGGGAAGAGCCAAAGGGAGCCCACATCATGGGGTATCTAGAAAGTCCCAGGAAGTAATTCAGTAAGCGAAGACAGTGTGGGGTTGGTCAGATGTCCTGGCATCACATAGCTCAACCTTGGAATGCCTGGTCGGACTCAGCTCAGTTTGCAGGTGGCAGCCATCACTCAGAGCAAAAGTGTCCAGGTTGACTTAGATGCAAAGAACCCTGAACATACCCCTGCGGAGCTCTCACCTTCTTCTGCCCCAGCAAAGGTTCGGGCTTAGAGAGGTTAAAGGAACTTGACCAAGGTTCCCAGGCTTTCCCCGGTGGTCATTGTTGGGCAGATTTCAGAGGCCTGCTTGACCAACACTGAAGTTGGCGACGCAAAGTAAAAAGTGCAGGGTGTGGATATTGGGGAGATGACTCGAGTGTCGATAACGCAAGAATTGCAATTATTTAGACTGATCTCCAGGCCCAAGTCCATAGGAATGTGACACATGGAACCCGATCAGTTGACCGGTGGAGGGTATTTACTAAGCACCTACTCTGCTCTTGAACATGTGAGGGACCAAGGATGATGATGATGAGGTCCCAGCCACCAAGACTTTGCAGTCTCGGCGGGGAGCCTGTAAGGCAGACAGAATCAAGGGCACAGTGGAAAATCACAGCTAGTCACGGCAGAGTGGAAACCACAGTTGGACAAGGGAAGGACTGGTGTACACAGGTGAGGTCAGGCAGGACTCAGGCTGAGTCTTGAAGAAAGAAAAAATGGAGAAAGTGAGCTCAGGAGGGCATTTTGTTTGGCAGCAGGTGAAGATCCCTAAGACCAACATCTAAAGAAAAGTCACGGGATTCTAAATTCAGATCAGGTCCAAATTCCCAAGGACACCATGGAAGGTCTTTCATTGTCAGGTACCAGCCTCCCTGCAAAGGGTCGTCTCTGGCCTCCACCCAGGACCCATCCATGCCAAATCCCAACCCCTACGAGTCTTCCACAGCCTATGCTCACACCATGGTTTTGAGTTTTTGTCCAGGCTCTTCCTTTACTCTGTAAGATGAACAACTCTATTTCCTTATATGAGCAGCTTGAACACTGCCTCCTCCAGGCAGCCTTCCTGCATTCACTCTGCTCTTTCCTCTTGACTCCCGTCCCATGTCACGGCCCTGCATGGTGTTGGTTGCCATGGCTGACTCCCTCAGCAGAAGACAAGAAGCCTCTTGACACCAGGGACTTGTCTAACTTTGCATTTCCTCCCACATCTTTGCCTAGCACAGGGCACGACTACTCCTGAAGGTGCATTCATTACTCGTCAACTGGGAGGGTGAATTGAACCAGGAAATGACCTTTGCAATGAGCCAACTTGCAGAGACTTGGGTGTTTGCAGTTGCTCCATCCAATATGGGGGACACTAACCTCATGTGGCAATTTCACTTTAAATTAATTGCAATACAATACAATTTAAAAATGCAGTTTTTTTCAGTTGCACTAGCCATGTGTCCAGTGCTCCATGGCCACATGTGGCTAGTGGCTGCGGTATTGGGTAGTACAGATATAGAATATTTCCATTATAGCAGAAAGTTCTATTGGACAACACTGGTGTAGCCTTTACAAGTAGGGATGGCCTCCTAAGCACATTCTCCTGTCCCTGTCCACATCCTCCTCCTCCTCCCCAAGGTTTGCCGCAGCAGATCCTTCGGGCAATTGAATAGCACCGTTTGTACAATGCCAGGAGCTGCAGAGGGATTTGGCGAGCTGGAGTTTGCTGAGGGTTATTGCTACTCTATGTAAATCAAAGCACTCCTCCTGGGTGGGCTTCAGGCCTGCAGAGAGAGACCAGCGGCCGCTGCGCTGAGACACGGGTACCTGTCACGGGAAACACGAGAGCCAAACGACCAAGCAAGCTGAACTCAGCTCCAGTGGGCTGCGCGAGGTTCAGAAACACCTGGCAGGCTCAGAAACACAGATGTCTCCCAGCCTTTAATTGAAAATGTTCTGAGTGGGCAGAATGAGGACAGAGCTAATGGAGATTCTTCTCGTATGTATTTCTCGGGAAAAAAGGAGACCGCTACTTCCTCTTCGTAGGAACATTTGGTTCGCCGATTCAGTTAAAAGGCATTTACTGAACCCCAAGATCAGTGGATTTCAAATATTATTTCTTTTTCCTCTTTGAAGCCAATTCCTAGAATATAGGAATATTCCTAATTGGTAAAGCACATAAAAAGAGTTGCCGCCCAGGTTGAGAGTGGGGAGGAACCAGGCTCCCACTTGTTTAAATTTCCGATGCCATCAGGCTGCACAACCCCCAGGGCTGCCGTTCACACGGGAGCCCAAGTAGGAGCCCCACCCTTACCTGGGGGGAGGCATGCACGATTTGAAAACTCTCCTCTACGTGCAATCTGAATTGTTAAAAGACAGAATAAAATAAGCATGCTTCTACATTCATAATAAAAATAAACTAATTTTCTGCAACTCTTCCTAATGTGCAAACTGCTTTTGATGTGATACCTCATCTGGTCTTATCAACAACAGCCAGAGTGAAGCCCTTGGGTTCATGTTGTCCTCTTACTCCTTTCTGTATCCGTAGCAGCTGATTCAGTGTCTGGCATACAGTAGGTGTTTAAGAGTTGTTTGAGGGAAGAGACAGACAGGAGAGAGGCAGAGGAAAATGGGGAGGGAGAGAGTAAAAAAAGAGAAAAAGGCAAGAAGGATGGAAAGAAGGAAGGCAGGCAGGAAGGGAACTTGTGATGTACCACTACTCGTTCCAGGTTACAAAAAAGGAAACTGAGGCACAGGGATTTTGAGCAACTTGTTAAGCCAGTGAGATAATCAGTAGCAGAGCCATGATGTGCGCACAGCTCCTCTGACCCTAAGGTGTGTGTGTTTAACCACCCATCACTCCACCCATCCTCCCGCTTCATTTTTTCAAGTAAAAAGCCACATGTATGTCCTTAATCACCCATTCTCACATGGCACCGGCTTCTTAATGTACAGAAGTGTTGAAAAAGGTCTACCTCCCAATGAGAAAGAGTTCCTCTCCCTGGATCCTTCATCCTCACTCCTTCCCCTGCAACAACCCACCCCTCTCCTCGTCCGTGGGCTGCAAATTGGAAACCCGCACAAAGGGTGCAAATTAAAAGTGCATCACCCGGCGTAAAAACAACTGAGGCCCTCACGAAACGGAGCCCGCCGGCAACCCGTGCTCACCGTGCAGCTACACCGGATCGGTGTCTAAATTCAAGTTGTGTCGGGGCAGAGGGGGTGTTCTCGTGCCTGTTCCATTTTCATAACGAAGCTGTATGTCTGGAAGTGGAGGGAAAAACAAATGAGTGATACGATGTGTTTCTGAGATTACCCGGGGACTTCCTAATGCAGGCTGAGCTGTCGTTAATGGGTCGTGCTATGGCCATGATGTTCGGAATAATTAAACCGTGAGTTCAGCGAAATCCCAGCAGCAGGAACACGATTACATGACTTCACCCCCACCCCAACACGCCACAGAGAGAGAGAGAGAGAGAGAGAGAAACTTTCAAAGGGCTTGTAACAGAACAAAGCACAGTTTTTACTATCACAAAATTTTTATGGATTGCCATCCTTGAGGTGAAGTTATATCCTTTATGGTCACATTTTGGTAGTTTCCTTAAATTATTGAAGGCATTTCATAGGGGCTGCGCTCTTGGAGCAGGGCTAGGGAAGAGGCCCCCGTCCCCCGTCTGGAGGTGGGTTAATGATGGTGCTCCTCGCACGGCGCGTCCAGGACACCGAGGTTAATAAAACCCGTAGCTCTTCTTCATGGGTACCAGGGGATGGTTAATGTTCAGGACCGTGCAGGACCTCGGCTTAATGTTCCGTATGAAGGATAGCGCTGCCAGACGACACCCTCCCTGGTGCCAGCCTCGCATATTAGCACATGCTCGAAACGGGCTGAGCGAATCGGGAAAAGTTAGGTGTCTCTCCCCCGGCTGGGTGTGAGGGGCCGGCGGCTCCTGAGATCTGCCTGCTGCGTGTGCCAAGAGCCCGGGACACGGGAGCAGGAGTTGGGAGAGCCCGTGCTCAGCCCATGCTGGGTCTGGAGTGTTGGGCAGGTCCCCCCAGATCTGGTGCCCCTCTCTGCTCCTCTGTCCTGGGAAGGGCGGGAACCGGCTCCGCCCGCCCGGGCATGTGTGTAGATAAAGAGGTCTGAGGGTCTGGAAGGTAACACATCAGTTTCACGGTTACAGACACAGGCTTCAAGGTCATGGGAAACTAGAGTCACATCTCAATGTCAGCGTTGCTATAGGCAGATTGTTTGATTCCTGCCCACTTTGCCCCCCAAGATTCATATATTAAAACCCTAACTCCCCGTGGAATGGTATTTAGAGGTTGGCTTCTGGGAAGTGGAGTCTTCATAGATGGGATTGGTGTCCGTATAAAGGATCTTCTGGGAGGTGGAGTCTTCATGGATGAGATTGGTGTCCGTATAAAGGAGTCCCTGGGAAGACTGTCCCTTCTACCACATGAGAGTCCTGCAAGAGGGCACTGTCCACGAGCCAGGAATTGGGCCCTCGCCAGATGTCGAATCTCCCAGCCTCTAGATCTGTGAGAAATAAATGTCCGTGATTTATAAGCCACCCAGTCTATGGCAGCCTGTCACAGCAGCTCACGCAGACTAAGGCACCTTCTGTATCCTGTGCTCCTTGGGCAAGCTGCCTTTCCTCTCTGTGCTGGTTTGGCTACTGCCTGAAACAGGCCTTGAGACAGGACAAGTAATGGACTGGGGAGGGGATCCCAGAATGCAACAGCAGGGGTGAGGAGTGTGACAGGGAAGGGCCAGGTGCCACTGACGGGTCACCAGGGGCTGCTGGAAGTAATCCCACGGGGGGACTCTGGGAGGCAGTGCAAGACACGGGCCCACCTGGCGGGAGGGAGCCAGGGCTGACGGCTGCTCCAGGGGCCTCTGGCCTGCAGAGTGGGCTCCTGCAACCGGGCGGGCCAGGAGCACTGGGGAACTGGATGCTGCACATTGAAATGGGAAGACCTGCAGACGAGGAGAGGGACAGTCCAAAGTCCCTCCTCTCCCGGTGGGGCCAGCACTTCCCACCTTCTAGCATTGTCTTGAGGACTAAATGAGATAACTCAAGGGCTCAGTAAATATTAGTTATGATTATTGCTGACCTGAAAAATGGGTATGTCTTACTATAGTGAAGGTCATAACTTAGATCTCAGTGACCTGCCCACCTTTGAAGGCTTTCTTTAGGACTTAAATATTTGCTATTTTGGAAAATAAACTTTACTGTGTGTTTTGCATGAAAGGGAAATGAAGAGATAAACAATGTGGGCCCCAAAATGTGTTTTCCTCCCTAAGACAGGAAAGCGGGGAGGGAGGAGTGACTTCCGTGGACCACGTTTGAGTGAACGAAGGTTGTCTGGTGTCATCTCACCTGCCAGGTGAGGGTCGACGACTTCCTCAACTCATAGGAGTCTGTAACGCAATGCGCTGTTGCCCCAAGTTTCTGAAAATTCTTCTTTTCTAAGAGCATTTGAAAGTTTGTTTCTGCAGTGCGGGCAGTCAGTGGGATTTCTTCACCCAGAGGGTAAAGCAGTGTCCCTGCGTACGTGCGCAGAGCCTCTTGCTCAGACTTTGTCAGAACGCAGGGAGACACGCCGGAGGGAGTGTCTCAGAACGGCCCCTCCATCCCTCAGTCTTCGCCCGCTCCCCTGGGGTCCCGGGATAAATAGTTGGAGAGCTGGTGAATTCCTAGATGACGTGGATTTGCTACCTTGACATTGCCGTGGGCACTGCTGTGTGTTTGTGGGTGTTTGAGACCTTTGAGTCCAGAGTGTCACCTGCTCTGAAGAAGAGACACTAGAGCAGGCATCCGGGACTCGACGTCCAATCCTCTGGTGCCCGGGGACGCCGCATCACCTCTGTGGTTGTGTGCCAGCCGACCGAACCTGCGACCTGGAAACACTCCTTAAGTTGAGTGAGGGATGAGTGAATGAATGGATGAACTTGGAAATGCACGGGGAGATGAGAGCGAGAGGGAAAGGAGCCATTTTTAGTGGTAAAAAAAAAACAGGTTTGGGGATTTGCAACTTCATTAACTGCTACCCCTCGATGGTGCTAAAAACCAGGAAGCCACGCCGACACTACCATGTAAATCTGAGATTTCCCTTTTTGGCTCCCCAACTTCAGTTCGTGCCTGCTGTCATCCCCTGGGGAGACGTGTCCACAGTCAAGAATAAATAATGTTCGGGCTGCTAAAAAAAAAAGAGAGAGAGAGAGATCGCAGCACTTCTCATTTCAATGTGCGTCATTAATTGACTCCACGGCACCCCATGCTGTAAGTAGAGGACAGTCTGGGGACACGGTCAAGCAGTCCCCTCCTCGATGCAACCATCCTCCAGCTCTTAAAGGGGAAAATGCTGTTTAAAAAAAAAAAAAAAACTAGACACTAAAGTGCATGTCAAGAGCTCTTACAAATGGGGACATCTTCACCAGTAGGTTTTAACAAATAATGGAAACAGATCAGGATGGAGAGTGTTTCAAAGCAATTTCAAGTGTTTGTAGAAGCACGCGGGGATGCGTGGTCCACACTGAACCGGTGGAGGTGGGTTTGTTTTCATTACTCTCCCACCTCCACTTCACCCGACCTCCCAACGGTCCTGGGTAAGAAGCGTCCTGCCTCTCATCCTCCCCAGGCGGCCACGACACAAACAAAGCATCTTGGGAAATTCATTGGACCCTGAGGGTCCTGACTCTCTGATTTCCCTGGTGACATTTGGTCACTGAGTCACCCTCTCACTCACGCTTTTGTTCAGAGATATATATCAGTGCCTATCCCATGTTAGGATGATATTCCTGCCCCCGACATTTCACCGTCCTTATAGGAGACCAAGCAAAAATGTCAACATGGCCCGAGTCTCGCTAGGATGCAGAGGCGAATGGGCACCTATTCCACCTGGTGGGTCAGGTGAGACTGGTTGCGGAGCTGGAATCTAGGCTAAAGTCTCAAGAGTGGCTTTCAGGGAGACACAGATGGGGACCAGCACTGGCCAGGCAGGGTGTTCTGACAGTGGGTTCATGAACAGAGATAATTCATGACCCCCCTATCCCCATCCAGATGCTGAGACCTTTCTGTTTGAGGCCATCCCTGGGGACTTGGGCCACTTCTCTTCTTGGCCCTTTTGCATCAATGTCCCAGGTGAGAGCTCATGATTCCTACTCATGAGTTCACTTAGCACACGCTGGGTCCTTGCCCCACTCTGGGGCTTCTCTTAGCTACGGAAACCTGGCAGCCGACTGGGACAGAGCCCTTGCTTGTATAGAGCATCTGGTTTAGTGGGGAGCACAGATGCGTTAGTAAACCCTGTGTACTGAACCAACGTGTCAGAAGGTGCTGGCTACTGTGCCTGGTTCTGTGCAATGACATCAGGAAGTGTTTAAGATTGTTCACATTTTACAGATGAGGAAACTGGAGTGCGGGTGAAGCCACATCAAAGGGCTAGAGTCCATCCTGCGAGAGTCAGGATCTCGCCCAGGTCTGTCTGGGCCTCTACATGCTGGAACAGGGTCACCATGAGTGGGAAATGAGCCAGAAGGCTCCAGGTCTCCAAACAGGTCCAGCTCAGCTTCATTCAGTGTCTCTGGGCTCAGCAGAAGGACGTGGGTTAAGACACCTGTCTTCCCCAAACCCTGGGAGCACCTCCTCCCAGATGGATACCTGCTTGGGCAGTTCCTGCTATGGGAGCCTCTGGGGAGGGGGAGGGAGAGGTGCCCCTGCCTTATCTCATGGCCAATGAGTGGCAGTCCCTCTTGGCCTGGTGCCAGCCACAGGGACTCTGGGAACAGTCCTGCCAGGCCTCCGGGCCTCTCTGGCCTTTCTCCGACCGCACCCTGGGCACCTCCAACCTTTCCCCTTGGGTTGCGCTGGCCGACCTTGGCCCGTCTCTGGTGTTGGCTGGTGGTGCCAGCCCTGCTCCCGGAGTCCTGCCAGGCCCCACCCAGCGCCCCACCTCCATCGACCGCAGGCCTGGGGCGCGCAGGCCAGGTCTT
This sequence comes from Lepilemur ruficaudatus, assembly GCA_963574885.1. Classification (NCBI taxonomy): domain Eukaryota; kingdom Metazoa; phylum Chordata; class Mammalia; order Primates; family Lepilemuridae; genus Lepilemur; species Lepilemur ruficaudatus. The sequence goes on along the minus strand of CAUYRT010083946.1, from coordinate 78,096 downwards.
CCCAGGGGCATAGGTAGGTACAAGCACAAATGGAAGGACACACACAGCTTCTGAAAAAGTTAGGAGTGAGTGGCTGAAACATCTGAGACAGAATTCAAGGATGGGGGGCTTCTCCTTCTCCCCTTCCCAGGCCAGACATTCTCTCTCTGTCTCTCTCACACACACACACTCCCCTGTGTTTAAACCCTGGGTAATAGCTTCTGTTTCTGTCCTCCAGACACTGTATCCAGCTGACACTTGTGGGCTCATCTAATACTTTTTTCCTAAAGACTCTATGAAGGAAGGACACCCCTACCCACGACACTTCCCATTTTACAGATAAGTAAACAGAGGTTCAGAAAAATAAAGCGATTCTGCCCAAAGCCTCAGACAGCTCATTAAGTGACTGAGTCTGAATTCAAACCCACAGTTTTCCGACTCCACAGCCCACACTCCCAGCCACTTAGTAGCTGTGTGACTTTGGACACATCATTGGATCTTTCTTGGCCTCAGCATCCTTATCTGTAAAATGGGGATAACTGTGGCACCCAATTTTCGAGGTCTTGGTGAAGATTAAATGAAGTGGCTGATGGCAGGGACACGCGGCCTGGCTAGAGCCAGGGGCGTCGCAGTGAGTGGCGGCCGACATCTGTGCCAGTGTCATTTATCAGTGACTCCAGCGAAAGCCATTCCTACTTGAGAGCACCCTCTTCACCTTCCCAGTTGTTGTCTTAGCATCTTTTGCCCTAGACCCTGTCTCCTCTTTCTTGCCTTTCTTGCCATTAATTGCTTTGTTTCCTTTCTGGCCTCTGTATCCTGCATGCCACAAGGCCCAAAGATTCCTTTATTATTATCATTATCATCATTATTATTATTAATATTTCTGTGTGCTTACATACTGGGGTGCCAGCCTGATATCCTGGCATCAATTTTTTTTTTTTTCTAAATCTCATGCCTACATTTCCCTCAACTAATTTAATGTCCTGGACTGGCTTATTTTGCAGAAAGAATAACAATTCAAAGTAAGGAACTCTCCTACCCCAATAAAATATATAAATTACATTGTCAGTAGGTCCCGGGTTTAAATGCCAGTTCTCCCACTTAGGTGCTGTGTGACTCTGGGCAATTTACTTAACATCTCTGAGCTGGGTTTCCTGTTTCGGATTGGCAATGGAGGATGCGTCGTGCAGAAGGCTGCTCATGGGGATTGGGAGGGAGTTCAATGAGCGAACGGTAAGCCTGGGTCTGGCATGTAGTAGATGCTCAACAAAATACTCAATCAGAGTCTGGCTGAAACAGAGGTAAACACCACAGGTAGTGTGGGGGGAAAAGCAATTAAGAAATGTGCTTTACCTGGGTAAATCTACTGGGGGAAACAGCGAAGTGGAGCAAGGTGGGCCCTGAGCAGGGGTGAGGACCCAGTGCCACACCATGTCCCAAGCGAGGCAGGACCTTGGGAGACTGCAGAAGACAAGGTCCAAAGACGCTTCCTGGTGAAATCCTTGAAAGCAGGGATGAGCCTCCTTATCAGCCGGCTCAGAGTCCGCGGTCCCAGTGCAGGACACCTGTGTGTGTGTGTGTATGTGTGTGCACCCCACCGTGTTTATCAGGCCTCTCCCTGCGGCCAGCGGTTCAGCTGCCCAGACTTTGAACACGGTGGGGCTCGGATGTGGCAGCACCTCCTTCCCTGGAGGAAGCCCCAGCCTGTTTCTCAACATTCATTCCCCATAAAAAAGGGTTGAAAGTCAACTGCTGGAGTTTCACAAACAGGATGGCCAAGGCCAAGATGTTGCTTGGGCGCCAGGATTCCTGGCTCCTGCCTCTGGCTGCAAGATCCCTGCGGAATCACGTTGCAGGTGGCGATAGCATCTGACTGACTTACTCTGACGAGTGGTCTGGGATAGTCAGATACTCTGTCACCCCCCAGAGGACACCTGTGGGGGACACGTTATTCTACACATTTCTGAGTTGAGGAAACTGGGAAGCAAAGGAAATGATGCTGGGAAACAGCTCCTCCAAGAGCACAGACTCGCTGGTGTGTGGCGCACTTAACCTTCACCGTGAGCCGGGTCCTGTGCTGGGAGCCCAACTAGGGCTAATTTGCTAAATCCTCCTAACGACCCCGTGGGGTTAGAATTCTCCTGACCCCACCAAATGAAGAAGAAAATATGCCGACAGAGGTTAAGAAATGGCCCAAGGTCTCCCAGGCAGCAAAAGTGGTAGCCAGAATTTGAAACTAAACACTCAGTCTCAGATGTCCCCAGCTCCCTAGACTACAAGGGATGCTCTTCCAGCCCAGAGTTTCTCAGTGGTCGCACCGATGACAATCCGGGACAAGTCATTCTTCATGGTGGCCTTTCCTGTGTGCTGTAGGGCGTTTAGCAGCATCCCTGGCCTTGACCCACTAGATGCCAGTAGCAGCCACCTCCCTTCTTGTGACAACCAAAAATGTCTCTAGGCATTGTCAACTATCCCCAGAAGTAAAACAGCCCCAGGCGAGAGCCACTGTTGCAGACCTATGTCAGGTACTGCAATGATTATTCAGAATTATGGTTTGACTTGAAACTGTGGTGATAGTTACTGTGTCTTTGCCAGTGTCAAGCTGGCATGTGCTCAGGTGCTAACTCAGGCGAGCTTCAGCTGTAGTTATCCGAACCAGGATTCTTCAGAGATGAAAGCAGGGACTACTAAACAATGACATCAGGATGCAGGCATAGGTTGGCACCATCGCAGGCAGGTGGAGATGAATGTTCGCCCTGCTGTGGTAACCCCCTCCTGCCTGATCTCCAGGTAAGATGGCCAGGTGCGTGACTCTGCAGCTTCGTATTGGCTGTTGATACCTTCACCTGGTGGGGGTGGGATCCTGGCTTAAGGGCTCCAGAAATCATAGCACTGGCTAATTCTAGTCTCTCCAATTCCTCAGATTGGTTATATCCAACTTGTCATCATCATACCCTTGCATGTTTTTTTAACAAAGACTGTAATATTATAGTCAAGCAGCTGTGCATTTATTATTCATGCTGATTTCTAAAAAGAATGTTCTGGCTTTAATTAGAATAAAAAAATACACGCAGTAGAAATATTCAAATATCACAGGGCTTCATTATTTACACCATTGATTTCGACAGGCAGATAAACACAGAGTAAGACGTGGGCTCTGCACTATTTAAAGAGCAAAGCAGCAGTAATCTGCATTTAACTCTGTGCGCATGGGTGAGATCCTGTGCTTGCCTTTCCTGGGGTGAGAAAACCATGGTACAAACTCATGCATGTGGCCCCGTCATTGTGGAAGACACAGATTTGCAAAGGGATTCTGGCCAAGGCAATTATTAATGCAGACGGTAGCTTGTATTGAATCTATGCGATGTACCAGGATGTTCAGTGAGCATCTTCCATCTGTTGGTTGGCTTGCTGCATCCTGGGAGTTTACCTGGATGAGGTAGGCATTTTGGTCCCATTTTACAGATAAGTCAACTGACTTCAGAGAAGGTTCAGTGACTTGTGCATCCACATGACCACAGTGGGGTAGACATTTAAGCCAGGCCAATGGGCAAAAAGTGGCCATTGGGAACACCCTGGGAGCTTTAAAAACCAGATGCCCAGGTCACTTTCCAGGCCTAATAAGTCGGAGTGTCTGGGGGTGGGAGGTGGCAGCGGGACGTTGTAAAGATGCCCAGTGACTCCAGGGTGCTGCCACATTGGGGAACCCCTGCTCTCCACCCACTCCCCTGCCAATACCCCCAAACCCCTTTGAAGGACGTACTGTTATTGACCCATTTTAGAGATGAGGGATTTGAGCCTCAGAAAGGTCCTGTGGCACACATTGAGTTGGGAATTGAGCCAGAACATTCTAGAACCCTCATCTTTAACCACAAAATGCCTTCCTAGTGGGATATTGTTAGTGGGTCAAAGAGGCTTTTTCCAGGAGAGTGCATTGAGCCTTGGGGACGTATAAAAATTGAATCGAGCTTTTTCTTATCTTGTGGTTTCCACTTCTTTGAACAACTGTGAAAGCAAAACTCCTTCTGCTGTGAGCAACCCCCTTTTTCCTCTGGAGTGTTAAACCCCTGATTGAATCCACTTAAACCTATAGGTTTTCTTTAAAAGCTGTAGCAGCTCCCAGGGCTTGGTCCATGCGGACCTCGGGTAGTCCCAGGAGGGCTTCTGCATCCAAGCCCCCAGCAGTGTGGCGTCCTGGTGCCCTGAGCCCTGACCTGGATCCCAGGGTACCTGTCCTGCAGGACAAATACCCTTTCCTACAGCAGCCAGGGCTCTCAGAGCAGAGCCTAGGGCCTTCCACATACAAGGGATTTGGGTCATTTCCTCTCTTAATTTGGTATAACTAAGTAGGGAATCAACTGGTATCTCCAGGACTCCAAGACATGGATGAAAAACCTCCCCTTGGAAAGTTTGGGCCATGAGAATTAATTATTCAGTCTGCAAACACATCCAGGCAGCTCTGGCCACGGGTCCGAGATTGTTCTCTCTGTCTCTCTAACCCCCTCTCGTGTGTCTCCCATTCTCTCTGCCTGAGTGCGCCTGCTCTGGGTCATTCTCAGACCACATCTCCCCTCCCGTGTGCACACCCGCTTGCTGCTGTAACAAAAGACCACTGATTTGTTAGTGGCTCACAACAACACACATTGATTCTCTCACGCCTGAACCGCAGGGGTTGGCAGGATTTGTTGCTTTGTGGAGACTCTGAGGGAGCCTCTGTTGCCTGGCTGTCTCCTAGCCTCTGGTGGAGGTGGCGGTCCCCCGTGTTCCCCGGCTTGTAGACACAGCACTGCACCCTCTGCTTCCATTGCCACGTGGCATTCTCTGCCCTGCGTGTGTCTCCGTGTCTGTATGTCTTCTTATAGTGACCTCAGTGTTTGGATTGGGACCGCCCTACTCCATTGTGATCTCACTTAACTAATTACAATTCCAAAGAGCCTATTTCCATGTACGTTTATGTTCTGAGGTTCTAGTGGATATGAATCCTAGGAAGACACTATCCAACCCAGTACACCTGTCTTCTTGCCAAATCATTGCTGCTCAGCTGTGTGATCTGAAATGCACATTGAATGTGTCACCCACCTGTTGCCCTCAGAATACCATCCAATGCCTGGGTCAGCATCTAGGCTCCCATTGCTCAGGCCGCCTCTTCAACCTCAGCCCAAAGCACACCTCCCCATGCCCTCCTCGCCGGCCTCCATCCTGTGCTGGGTTCACTCCTCTAGGCCCGCGCCTCTGCTGCTCTCTCTGCCTGGGACAGATCCCTGGCCTGGAGCAATTCCTGGCACAATGTACACCAGTTGGAGGAATGAATAAATTCAATGAGCAATGATCATTTCATAAGCATCTACGGTATATTCATCTCCGTGCCCTGTGCTGGGATTTGGAGGAGAGCATGTGCCCTGTCCAGCTGGGAACACGGATCTGTAAACAAGTCATCAAATGCAGCCAGACGGAGGCAGTAAAAGACGTCTGAGCCAATAGCCCAGGAGGCCCTGGGGAGGGAAGAACCGACTTGGCCCATGGGACTGGGAGGGTGTCAGGGAGAGCCTCCTGGCAGAGAAGACTTTTAAGCAAAGTCTGGGAGAAAGACATTCAGTCTGACTCCCAGCTGCTAGGAACAGAGATCCAACGAGTCACCACAAAAATGGAAGGAGGCTGTTTTCCCTCCCAGGGGCTTCTAGACTTGGATGTATCTGCAGAGGCTCTGAGCAGGGTCTTCTCCATCCCCAGGCTGTGTGGCTCTCTGTGTTGAGAACTTCTCAAGCAACCACACAGAGGGCCTGGCTGTGAAGATTGTGAACTTTAGGAGAAACACACCCGGACGAGAGTTCATTTCCTCTTCTGGGAAACAGGGAGCTGCTCTAAACCTACTCCAGAGTGTTTTTGTGAGGGTAAACTGAGGCAATGCATACACTGTGCTTTGCACTGTGCCTAGCATATAGAAACACTCAAAAACGTTCGGCTTTGCCACTATTGTTACCTTCATCATTATCAGTCGACTTCTCCCACTTGCTTATTGCTTTTGCATCCTCAGAAGCTCACCCAGCCCAGCATCCTTCAGCCCCTCTATAAACACCCCTTTTTCCTTTAGATCCTGCCAACGGCTGGATCAGTCTCTTCATGTCGGAGTTCAGATGACCTGCCAACAGCTGGATCAGTCTCTTCATGTCGGAGTTCAGATGACCGGAAAAGAAAAGAGGGGCTGGCTGGCCAGGCGTCCACGGTCTCAGGTCACAAGTCTGCCTTTGGATGGACTGCCCTTGGTCTAGGATGACCCTTCCTTTAGATCCCTGAGATGGAGGGGAGGGGCCGGCACGACAGAGCTGCCTGGACCCCAGGGCTGGGCTGGCCAGTTCCCCTACGGAAGGGTTAGCAGAGGCAGTCACCTGCAGTAGGCCCAGCACTGAGGGCTAATTGGGCAGAAGAACCCTCAGGGAACGAAATAGCAGAGGACAGAGACCTGTGTTCTTTCTGCATTATCCGCCGCTTAAAGAGAGACTCCAGGGCAAGGTCCTGACTCAATCAAATGAGGCAGAAGGGGCTCAATCTCCCAAGCTCTGTGCCCCTCACCTGTGAATCCTGCCATTGAGGAACCCCGACCAGCCCTGGGGACTTGCCAGCCACGCCAATTAGCTCTGGCTCCCCTGGTCCAACCCTGCCGGGGCACGGCCAACCCCCTAAAGAAATCATTCTGGAGTCAAGTCTGTGGGCGCAGCCCAAGGGCTGTGGGAGCCTTTGTGTGTCCCCATCTGCAAGCCCAGGCTGCCAAAACATATTGGGAGCGTAATGAGAAATAACGGAATCAAAATAACGTAAAGGAAATAAGTGCTGAAGAGGATAATCAACATCCTTTCCGAATAGATTTCCTGCCAGGGAGACGGGAGCAAGGGGAGCGTGTTACCCCTGGGGCCCAGGCAGACAGTGGTCCTGGAAAGGAGAGGAAAAAAATAACTTCCTGGAAGACAGTCTTTTAATTGTTCTTCTAAGAGTCTGAGGCAGGAGCTGCCAAGGCCCGGAACGAGTGCCCCGTTATTGGGGTGACGGCATTTGCTCAGCCATGGGGGGAGCAGAGGACCCGTGCACAGGCACCGGCCCAGCAGCGATGAATTCCCTGGGGAGCATGGCTTGAGTTCGGCACCCTGTGGGCTGTGTAGACGTCTCAGGTCACCCACGTGCTGAGGGAGGATGGGCTTGGTTGCAGCCGGGCCACCTCTGTAGCATGACGGCTTGGGGTGACTTTCAGGCTTTCTCCAAGTCTAGTTTTCTTCCTAACAAATTCTCATCCTACCTCATCTGTCAAACCTCTTCAGTAAGAATCTCAGGCACCGTTTTGGCTGACTACAGGGCTTAAATACGATGATATGAACAGTGGTTCACCTGATCTCCTCTCTCTTACTTTTGTTCCCTCTCTCTCTCTCCCTCCCTCCCTCTCTCCCCCGTCTCATTCCTGGGGACAGGGTGGGGGGGAGCGCATGTGCTTTGCCCACCAGCCCCTCCTTGGGAAGCAGAGGCTGTGCTTGGGCACCCAGACAGAAAACCTGCCGTGGCTGCTTTTCCATTTCATTCTTCTGCTCTCCCCCCTGGGGGCGGACGCTGGCCTGGGTTTCAGCTGGGGGAGCCGGCCTGGGGAGGACCCGAGCTCGTATCCAGGGCGCCCCCGTTTCACTCCCTGCTCTACTTCTCTTCGTGGTCTAACCACAGATGTTTCTTCCCATCTCGTATTTGAAAAGTCTGCCCCTCGTTTTCACGCCGTTTCCTGCCAACTCTTTATGACAGTCTTAACAACTGCCATGAAATTAAACCTTCTCACCTTAAGAGAAACGGCCAGCGGGCACCCCGCGGGGCGTGTGTGGCTCCCCTCGTTTCTCCGGTTGTCTTTTGGGCCTCGTCCTTCAGCCCTGAGCCTACAGCTCAGGATAAAAACACGAATAAAACAACCAGCATAACAAAATAACTGCCTTATTGAGCACTCAGTGCTTTCCATTGCTTCATTTATTCTCCAGCCGTCCCTGAGAGGCACGATACCATTCATCCCATTTTATAGATGAAGAAACTGAGGTGCACGGACGTGAGCGATTTGCTCAAGGTCTCCGCACTAAGGTTGGGGGCCAGGATTTGAACCCAAGCTGCCTGGTCCGGAGTCTAGGTGCTGAGCTGGACGCTGCACCGATGGACCACGATGCTCTCCACCAATTAGCCCACAGGTAGGAGTGAGAGAAGGTGAAGCAACAGCGCACCCTGGCAATGTGTTGGACGCCAGAACAGTTGCCGGGGCCTCTGTCCCGAAATAGATCCAGCGCTTCAGGGCTGAGAGTCAGTAGCCCTGAAATCCCCTGATGAGCATCTTGGGGCAGGTAGGTGGCCTTTGAAAGGCAGGATGGTTGTCGGATGCCCGGAATAAGCAAACCCTTTTCCAGGAGAAGTGACCCCACCGTGCCACGCTCCAACCTGGACCCGCGCCGTGGCCCAGTTAGATTATCACACCGAGCAAGGACAATTCATTTCCCGAGCCCTATCTTATCTTCCGGATCTCACAAGCCATCTCCAAGTTTACTCTCTGGTTCCCAGTTCCCGAGCACTGGCAGCACCATGGCAGGAGTTCAGACTTCCCTTATTCTGAGGGGCAGACGCGCGCTCCAGAGCTGGCTGCGCGCTCCAGGCCGGGTTTTTCATAATGGGTTTTCAGAGCAGCCTGTTCCGTGATGTGTAATTGTTAGCAGTTGTAAAAAGATAACTCACATTTTTAAAAGCTTAAAGCTTGCTCTGTGCAGATAAAAACTGTGACAAATTATGTTCCGAAAAATCATAAAAGTAGAGAGAGACATGTTAATAACCAAAGGTGGCGTTTCATTTAGAGGTCAGCCAGGGCTATTAAAGTGGTCAGGAATTTCAAGCTTTGGCAGTCGTGATTTGACCGTATCACTTATCTCCTCCAGCCCATGCCTAAGTATCTCTCTCTCAGTAAAAAAATAATCCACAGACAGTAATACGAGAGGTCAGGGTAACTGGGGAGAAAAGCAATATTGCCAAAATAAGCCCGGCTTTCAAGGAGAGCTGTTCAAATTCACCAAGGCCGTTTATTGCTTGGGCTACCCACACGTACCTGGGGATACGCTTGTACACACAATCCCCAACACACATGTCCAGGTGCGCACACACACACTCCTGAAGTAGCCATGTGGAGAGCTTTCTAGAAAAAAAATGAGAAAAATGATCTAATGATCTTTTTAAACGATTTAAACGACATCATTTAAAAACAATTCAGTGATAGACATGACGAGTGTGGACAAGACCATCTGGTTTTCCCAAACGTAAAGAAAAAATAAACGTATTCCTTTAGCCAAGGTAGAAGCAAATCCAAAAGATGCGCGACCTTCAGCGGGTGGGAGAGAATCCAGGGTTTCACATCCCCACCGTGGACCAGAAGGGGTTGAGTGGACTCTGACCGTCGGCTACTTTGAAAATAGGAGATTGGCAAGAGGTTGACTGAGTCTGTTCAGATGTTCGCCAGCCCCGCCTGTCCTCCCACAACCAGCCAAGTCTTACGGTCTCAGGAGGGATCAGTTTTCTGCGGTAAATTATTGTTTCTGAAACAGACTCATACTTCACGCCGCCGAGACTGATGTGGTGAGGGGTCTCTAGGTAAGACGGCAACAGTAAGACAAGGTAATAAAACCAGTCTTAAGCACGGACCTCGGAAAAAGCCTGAGCTGAGTTTGGACTTTATGATGACTCAGTTGGGTACAGAGAAGCAGGTCCCTTAACTTCTCTGGGCCTTGGTTTTCTCACCTGCGAAATGGACGTGGGAATGTGTATATAATGCAGTGGTGCTGGCACCGACACCGTAAACCCCCAGCCCCTTTCCTCGAGGTGTTCTAAATTTTCCTGTATGTTTCTGTGTCCCGAAGAGATCGGACAGTTTTAGTCATTTTTTGAAAGCACTAATTTTTTATGCCATTTTATTGGCTATTGTTTCTTGGCAAGAGATAAGGAAAAACAAACAAACAAAGGTTTCTATTTATTAGGGAGAGAGCTCTGCTGTGATAAGGAGATTGCCCATAGTTGTTTGTTTGTTTGTTTGTTTTTAATATACATAATACACATCCAAGAAAAAATGAAAATAAAATAGCAAAATGGCCTCTACATGTTGAGGAAAAGTACAGTGTAGACTGCATGTGGTGGCAGGTGCATTTGCTTTGAGAGTCCTCCATTCGGGGATGATGTTCTGTGGCAAGAAATCCATCTAAGAGCAGACATTTGGCTTTTTAAATATCTGCATGATTTAGCTTTACTATAATGTAGAAATCTTAATAGCCAAGAAATATCAACTTTCTGCAAAGGCTATAAAATTCATGCTATTTATTCACAGGCCAGACCAACAACACATACAACCTGGGCAAATATATGTAGCCAAGTTTTAATGCACTATAAATAAACATAATTGTGCATTTATTTATTTTAATTCTTCATAGATCTTCTACACCACTTAAGCATTGAGCAAGGTGAAGTAAATGAAACCAGGAGAGTGGATGCTATAATTTAGCACTAAGTCTGAAATGAATCCTTAACAAAACCCAGCGAAAATGTTGACACAAGAATCTCACCGCAGTTACAAGATCACTGTGTTTTTGCCCGTTCGTAAAGAAATGATTACTGTCTATTATTTATTTACAACCTGCTATGTACTCTGCTAACAGCTTGGGGAGTCACTGAATACAACTTCTGCCCTCAAGGAGTTAAATTAATAAGAGATTACCTGCATCTCTTCATCGGAATCCTCCTCACATGATGAATCCAGTCTTCTGTAATTCTTAAATGTCATTTGTAAATATTTGGTTTTATCGAGGTTACCAGAATTACTTATAAGTAGCAATTATTGGGAATGAATCTCAAATATGCTTGACCTAGACATTAGAACTTTAGTTCATTCTCTTTATCCTATTTAAACATACTGCCCTGCTCCAAATTCTAGGCATATATAGGTGATCAATAAGTACCCATTATTACATCACTGTAGTAAAGACTGTGTCACACACGTACACACACACAGCCTCAGAGTGGCATTCACTGGTCACCCTGGCCTTACCCAACATGCATTGACTATTCACGTGTAGTGATGGACCAGACCTAGAGCAATATCAAGATGACGCTAATGACGTCCCATTGGGACTAGTGCTTTGACCTGGTGGTTTTTGTTTTTCTCCTTCAGTCGTGGATGTTGGGATTTTAAGGATAGATTTCCATCTAGCTAGTAAGGATATAAATAGATATCAAAATCAGAGCCTCCGTTGGCCCTGTGTGCATTAAAATGACTTTTTATCTCTTAGACACACTTATGGGAAGGGTTAAAAGGGCAGAAATGTGAGATGAACAACCGAATACAAATGCTGAGGATGAGGGAGGGCGCCCCTGTTCAGTGGTCGTGGAGGAGAGGGTTCTGCTATTGCTGTGTGTGTGCTGCAGGCTTCTGCGATGGTTAGGGGAGAATTTGCTGGCTTTAATAGCGGAAGATAATAATAATAACAAAACCAAAAACAACAGGCGTAACTTTTTTCGGCAGACAATTAGTTCTGGGAAAATCTACGTTTGAGCCTTGGGATACGGTTAAACTCTTGAGCAACTCAATGACTGAATGTACAGCCAACTCTAAAGCCAGGTTAGCTCTTAGCAGCAGTTAATGTATGACTTCGAGAAAGTTCCTCAGGCTGAGTCTCATTTCCTCTTCTGCATGATGAGGTTGATCATGGCAACCAAATTGAGTTTTTATTTATAATAACCTAATCTGTCTGGCTGGAACGCTGCCTTCTTTGGGCTCTGAGGAGGTCTCACGGCTTGTCTTTTGGGTCTCACATGCTGTCACCTTCTCTGAGACATCCATGGCCCCATTTCTGAGTATGTCCTTATTATGTTGTGTCCCATTTCTACTCCCCTCCACCATCATGCATCATAATTTGTGATCATATATTTTATGCAATACAAATTATGTATGTGTATATAGTTACATATTTATTTACCTACTTAATTATTTTATTTCCTCGCCCCCTAAACTCTAAGCTCATAGTTTCCATCCCTTAGAGCCTAATAAATTGCCAGGTACCTAGTAGGTGTTCAGGAAACATCTATTAAATATTAATAAATTAATGAATGTTGAAAAATCACGTTAAGAACCAAGCTAAGTATGTAAAGTATAATCTTATTATTTAAAGCCATAAGGAGATAGATACATGCTTGCCTATGTTATAAGGGAAAGTTTAGAGTTTATCATTTCACTTTCCTCATTTTTTTCTTACATAGAGAACATATAGAGCTTAAAATTGAAAAAAAAGCATAATTTTATGCATAAAAATGAAATGAATTTTAAACCTTCACTTGGGCAGAGATAAAATTCATATTAGAATTGGCAGTCCGTTAATCACTATTCTCAGTGTAATCCAATGAGCAACTGTGCTCCCTTTATAAGTTAAATTGATTCATACATATTGGCAAGGTAGCTATTTCCCTCAAAGGGAGTTGGGCTGTATATGAATATCTTATTATCCTTTTTATGCTCAGGTGACATGATCATTATTTCATCTCAGTCTGTTTATAACAATAAATGCCTTTGGACGGGGGTATTGGAAAAAAACCCACCTATGTCTAGCAATCTCTTGAGGGAAGTACATGCAAAACCCTCCTTTGGCCCATAGCTATAGCTGCTCTCTGCAGACCTCTGCTGATCATGTCTCCAAGGTGTGTTCCCAGCAATCCACAGCCAGACCCCATCCTTCAAATATGATGACGGTGTGTTCTTCAGATATTTCTGAAGAACAAGTGTTCCCGCTCCCTCTCACCTGGCTACATTCTATTACCTAACCCATGCACTAGGCCAGTTCTTTTCCTATTCTTTGTCTCTTGCTCCAAACCTCATCATAAACTTATTATTTGATAAATTTAGCATTTTCTTCAACTTCAGTTTTCTCTGAGATACTATGTTCAAATTAACAAAAGTAAGGTCACATACAACTTGGAGACATGTTACTAGTATTTGGAGCTGGGGGAAACAGTTAAATGGATAATTCCGATTTTTTAAAAAATGTTACTACTTTTTCATCGGTAGCATGGTTCAGGGTCTGATCATGTCTACCAGTCTCTACTGTGCATTATTTGTATAGAGTATGGCTAAATTTAATCTTACATTTAAATCAATTAAAATTAGCACAGTTTAAAAATCAGTTCCTCCGTTGCAATGGCCACATTTCAATTGCTCAATAGCCATCTGTGGCTAGTGGTTACCGTATTGGGCAGCCCAGATGTGGAACGTTTCTATCCTTGCAGAAAGGTCTGTTGTGTGGATCTGACGTGAAATCTGTGCATATGCATTCTCCATTAAATCAGTCAAAGGAGGAGAGGGAAGAGAATTTTCATGTTGTACGGCGATTGTTTTGACTTCCCCTGGAAGGATTAGACACAAATTTACCCGATGAAATTTCTAGATAAGCTAGAAGAAAAATGATTGAGTTGTGTCTTAAAAATGAAAACCCTCTGACATGTTGGTATTCTAGGCCGGCGACTTTGCTTGTGGCATTTTGGAACAAGATTCAGAATCAGGAAAGTGTCACCCAAGTTGAAAGCTCCCCTGCAAGAAATGTCTTAGTCTGACCTAAAGTAAGTGGAAGAGACAGGGTGAAGGGAAGGGAAGAGGCAGAGGATGTCGAAGTGATAAATGGTACCCTGTCATATCACATTTGACGTCTTAACAGGAAAAGGGGGCCGGCGAGCCAGATGTGGGTGAAGCAAGGGAGTTCAAACCTTTCCCTTGTCTGCATTTTGTTTTTCAAGGCCCAGGTTGAGCTCAGGAGCTCTGAGTTCAATCACAGCGTGTCCACTCTGCGCAATAACAAGCCAATCAAGGCCAATGTGTCCTCCAAGGCAGCCTCTGCCATTGTCGAGACAAAATGATCGCAGGCTTCCAAGTTGTTGGGAAAGCACGGAGCCGAGGAGGAATCTCTCCAAAAGGAGACTGCCGAGTAGCAGCCGCCTCATGAGTGCTCTAACTACCGAGGCGGAGTGTGGGCCCCCAAACAGAGTGACAGCCACCAATAAGCCTGCTTGACTCTCCCAGCCAGGAACAATGGGAGCCTCATCTGTCAGAGTGTAGGGTCTCGAATCTTCCTAGGGTACTTTCCCCAAATAAGCACCAAACAGAACCACAGTGCTGTGTCTTTTTGGAATCCTCTTGAGCCAAGCAGTCGCTCCTGGGTAGAGTTTCATTTTTGTCTCCCCGATATTTTCCTAGGGTAACTTCCACATCACAAACGCACTTATCTGGGCTTCACATCAGCCTTAAAGATTCGGAGTATGGATCTGTTTTCCAGACCGACCGTCTGACTGTCTGACCTATGGTTGTTCACTCTCACAGAAATGCATAATGTGACCCTTGTTAAAACCACAATTAGTCTCAACCCTTTACAGGAAATATCGGTTTGGTAAGATGAGAGATACCGTTAATAGGAAGTCACGTGGTCGGTAGGGAGAGCAGGCCCGTGCAGTCGAATGTACACCATTTCTACTTATCATTGATCTCTCGCTGCAGCTGCCGGCTAATGAATGCAAAGGTTAGCGTGCTCGTGTGCCCTCCGTTCTGGTCGGGGAGGCCAGCACGGCGGTGGCCCTGCCAGCCCTCAGGGCTTCGGGGGTGCATCTCTGGTCCCAGGTACAGGAGGTTTCTAGGGAAGAGGCTCCATTCACAGACACTTCCCATCCTATTTCAACTAAAAGAAAAGAATAGACTAATTGCCAGTCTTGAGGCCACCCCCAGCCACCCCACACTTGGCAGGCAGCTTCAGGAACGCCCCAAGGAGGTCACCCCACAGGCGATTAAAGAATCAGAGGACTACAAGAGTTGCTGCTCTGCCATATATTAACGTTGGGGCTGTGGCCTCAGTTTCCCTGTCTGTACAGTGGGGCTGATGGCTACTTATGGGGAGTAAATTCTGTAGCAGTGCTGATTATTAAATCATTGTCTGAGGCATTTATTGAGTATTCTGTTCTAGGCACACTACTGATGACACACACATCACAAACATGACAATGGGAAGACTATGTCACAGTAGGTAATGCAAGGAAGAGAAATAGCCTAACCTAGGCAGGTAGCCATGAGAAAATTACCTAATCTTTCTGAGTTTCCATTTCTTCCTCTGTAAAATAAAGATAATAATACCTCTCTCATATGGTATTGGAAGAATTAAATTAGATAATGTTTTAGCGTGATTCTCGGTACCTAAAAAGCATTCTGTACGTGCTACCACTATTGTTAATATGATTATTATAATTATCCAATTATCCGCCCCCCCCGCCAGACTCACAGCCTTATACACAAGGCTGAGGATTAGCAGTGAATAAGTAGCTATTATAATTAATGTACATCACTTAGAATTTCAAATGGTGGTCTACTGGAAAGACCCAAATTGCGCTTAGCCAATATGGAACTGGGGTTTTTGAGAGATGTCAGCTATCACTGAACACAATAATTAAGTAGAAAGAAAATAAAGTGTGGTTGGGCCAAAGAGAAGTAAGCTTAGAAAGTACCGTATGCATTTAGGGGTTTGATGGCAAACCTCTTGATTGCCCGAGAAGGGAGTGTGCACGTCCCCTAGATCTGGAAGTGGAACTGTGTTTTATTTTTCTTTTGTTTTTTTCCCACAACCTTAGAGGTTTTGTGAACTTCTCCAATGTGGATTCAAACTGTGTCCCAAAGGGGGCTCTGAGCTCAAACTTGCTTCTTGTCATTCACTGGGTCCTCAGTGAGGCACCTGCCAGCTGACAGGACAAAAGCCTCCCCAAGCCCAGAACTTTACAGCTTGGATCGGCTGGTCTTTAGCTATAGCTGTGCCCATGATGGGCATTGAAACCCAAGAAAAGTGCCCTCCTTGCAGCTCCCTCTCTCTTCCCAAAAAATGGAGCAGGAAGACACAGACAAGACTCAGCTGCCAGGATTAGCCAGTTTCATTTGTTCAAAGTGATCTGTTCCTTAAGTGTGAGGTAAATAATTGTTTAGTAAAGAGATGCTGGCCGGGCGCGGTGGCTCACACCTGTAATCCTGGCATTCCAGGAGGCCAAGGTGGGAGGATCGCTTGAGGTCAGGAGTTCTCGACCAGCCTGAGTAAGAGCGAGACTGCATCTCTACTAAAAATAGAAAAAATAGCCAGGCGTCACGGTGTGCACCTGTAGTCCCAGCTAGTGGGGAGGCTGAGGCAGGAGGATCCCTTGAGCCCTATAGTTTTAGGTTGCTGTGAGCTACAATGATGCCACTGCCCTCTACCTGTGACAACAGAGTAAGTAAGACTCTACCTCAAAAAAATAAATAAATAAATAAAAAGAAAAGGAAATTGAGCCTCACCCTCTCCCTTAAAAAAAAAAAAGAGAAAGATACTAAAATGTGATAAAGTCTAGTTGAAAATTCAGAGAAAATGTAACACAATTTTGTACAGCATTATCTGACTTGAGCTAGTCTGTTTATATAAATATTTAAAAGCAGTTCTTGCTAGGAGTGTGTGTGTGTGTGTGTGTGTGTGTGTGGTGCATTTGCATTTACAACAGATCAAGAAACATGCTATTTCTGCTCCTACATCTTCTGCCCTTGCCCAGATCTTAGGAATACTTTTGCCAGGCAGTTCTACATTGGCAACTTGTACATACATGCAATCACAGAACACAGCATCAGCAAAGTAGACTGTCATTATATTAATATTAATACTGGCACACACACAGCCAACGTGTTAGTACTCCCATTTCAGCATCATGGCAGGCATTACTAATGGATCAGGATGCTCAGAGTTCTCCAGGCAGACACAACCAATCCATTGGAGTAAAAAGGCGAGATGGGAGCTGTTTATCTTCAGTGAGGCAGGAAAACATTCTCATGCCAGTATCGGTGATCCAGACAAGATCATACCCAAATTATCTTAAAATAATCACCAATAGTTTAACTTTTGTTGCAAGCTGAATCTGGTTTTTAAAAATTTTATGCCTCCTGGCAGAGAGAACATTTTATTTTACAAGACAGAACCAGAGTAATTATCTTGAGAGAAGGTCCTACTTTATTTTTACTCTAACACAAATTGAAACAAGTATTGACTTTTTATAAATAGCATCTAAAAATGTATACCAGTTGACCTAATAATTCTATTCCTGAGACTCTAAGCTGAAGAAATAATATTAATTCAGGAAATTGCTTGTAAGAAAAAGCTGTTCATTGTGGCAGTATTTATAATACCAATACTGATAATCTAAATGCCCAACAATAAGAGATAAATTATTAGTATCTACTCACTTGATTTACTATTATGCAGTAACAATATGATTGTATTAAAATATAATAATGATGTGATTATGAAAATAAACATAAAAATTCTGAGAAAATGTAAAATAATCAGCTCTAAATGGTCAGATTACAGACAAATATTTATTCCTTAATTCTACTCACCACTATCTCTATTTTTGATAATGTGTTATTATTTTTCATTAAAATTATTATTGAAATGTATCATACACACAGAAAAACGCTCAACTCATAAGTGAACAATTTAATAAATTTTAATAGTGTGAATGTACCTTACATTCTCCAGATCAAGAAGTGAACTTGGTGTTGCCAAGCTTAGTTTTGAGTTTTATCGTAAAGGATTCAAAAATTAGGTACTTTATTCCTATTGACATCTTTCTCTCCCTTAATACTGTGTTTGTGAAGTTTATTCATAGGGTTGCATTTATTTACAGTACATTAATTGTCCCTGCTGTGTAGTATTCCATTTGTGACAACAGCGTTCTGTGCCTGATGGACTTTTCCATTTGGGGGCTATTCCACTTGCAGTGTTGCTACAGATGATCTCATACGTGGGTTTTGATAAATGTATGAGCATTTCTGTAGGGGGCATATCTAGGAGCTGAATTGCTGGGTCATAAGGTAATTATTTTGCAACAAAAAAAGCACAAGCCTGAAAAAATAGTAATATTTAAAACTCTGTTTTTCCAAGGCAAAAGCAGAGAAGATTCAAGAAATCTAGATTAAGATAGCAGCTACCTGATTGTGTGTAATAATCCGAAGAAAAATTAGAATAAAATTAAAGAAAACAAGTAAACAAAGAGAAAAAACAAGACTACACTAAACTAAACTAAACCTAAAATCCTAATACATATGAAGGAATTTGTTATCTTTTTCTGGTTTTTTTTGTTTGTTTTTTTCCTTTTTCTTCCTCTCCACAATACTTGGAGTAATGGTTGTTTCACTGTTCTCTCAGGCAATATCAATATTTTGAAAGAAGTCTGCTGGCAGGTTTCTCAGGATACCGAAACTGAACTATAGGGTTGACTTGTTTTCCATTGCGAAGGATTTGTCGTTAACCCACATTTCTTCTCGCCCGCATCTCTGGCGTGCTATCTGCTGTGTTCTGATTCTATCCAGGTTTCCATATTGCCTACAAAGCCTTTATCTCTCCAAAACCTCTCCAGTGATTTTTGTGCTTCCCAGTGCATTCTAGGCTCCGTGGGCTGAAAACCATGGGCAGTAAATTGGAGTTTGCCAAAATGTAGCTGGGCAGAGAAAGCGGTGACTCTTTCGTTGGGTGTAAACTACAGCAAGTTTTTGTAAGGCCTCTGAACTTCAGTGCCCCCCTTGGTGATGTGGTTCTAATAATTCCTGCCTGGCTAGGTTGTCAGAGTCAGGGGCCTAGCAGTGCCTGGCACACGGTAGATGTGCAATAAATGGTAGCTATCAGCATCATCATCATCACCATCATCCTCATCATCAGACCATCTGTAGAAAAAAACACCAAGCACGGAATCCGTGAGCCCAGTTTCTCTTTCTTATGGAGAGAGTGAGGCCTTCGTACAAACGACCTGGGCAGGTGGGACGTGCATGATGGTGAACAAGAACATGAACTTTAGCAAGAGAGGAGGGATCCTCTCTTATCAGCTGGACGAATCAATGCCTGGAACCCCCTTATGGAGGCAGAACTCTGGAGATCTCTGCCTCTGGGTCACAGGGAATTTTCTACTCACCTTGAGGCATCAATACTCTCCTGCCGACAGAGATTGATTCTTCAGAAAATACTCATCCACTTTTATCACTGTCATTGATTCATTTGCTTTGTGTAGTCATTCATTCATTCATTCATTCATTCCACCATTTCATAAATGATCACCAAGAGCTTATTCCATCTTGGGCCTGTGTTAGAACCCGAGGGTTAGAAGTTAATACAAGTTCCTGTCTGTCGAGGAACGAAGGTGAGCACACACACCCGTGTGAACACGCGCACACTAAGAAGTCGCCCTTTCAAGGGTGATTCCAAATCAAGTTCATTTCCATCCCCCACCCCCACTGTCTAACATACCTTGTCTATCTGGTCTGTTGCCAGAGAGTGTTCTCTGAATGAATAAATGAATGAATGAAACAGAGAAAAAGGCCAAGTCAGAAAGCAGAGAAGGGAGGAAGGGAGGGAGAAAATAAATGACTTCTTCCAAATCCCTGTGTCGTCCTGCTTTGCCCATTCTTCCATGACAGCCATCACTCCCCCTCCCTCTGGAATTCTGTCATTGGTCACACACCTGTCTCCCCTGGGAGGTCACACTCGGCCTTATATCCCCAAGGACTTCACAGTGGCTGTCCTGTTACAGCACCATCAATAAATACTTACTGAATGGGTGCTTTGTAACTTAGAAATATTACCAGGTGTCACTGGAAAAGGATGTAACAGAAGGGGTTCTGCAAGAAGTAAGTGAGACCGAGAAAAAAGGCTGCCGCGGCAATTGCAGCAATTCAGGGGAGAAACGCAGGGGAGGGACAGATGCAAAGCAGAGTGCTGGAGAGAAAAGGGCAAGTAGTGGACAGGTTGGACACTACTCAGGACAACGCTGAGATTCCGAGCCTGGGCCGCTGGGAAGAAAATGGCCCCGTGAGTCCCAGGAGGTTTGGAGGGAGCAAGAGGACAACTGATGGATAAAGAAATCTCACAGGAACAGATGGGGACACGTCCGTCACCCTTAGATCAAAGATCCCGGTGCACCTTCTGCGGGTTGTAGGTTTTCCTTTCCGTGGTGTGTTTTCACTGGCAAGGCACGGGAGGAGACTGAAGGGTTGGTTGTTGAGTCAAACTGATAAGGTTAATAAAACAACCCCCCCAACAAACACACACACACACACACACACACACACAGACAACTCTCACAATCGTGAGGACTCACCTATTTCTCTGGCTATGTCAGACAGTTTTCTTGGATTTTTTAATTCGTTCATGGTTACTCATTGGTTCCTATCTGAAATCATTTTCTGTTGCTTATAACAGAATACCTGAAACTGGGAAATTCATTTTGAGAAGGAATTCCTTTCTTGCAGTTATGACAGCTGAGAAGTCCGAGGTCAAGGGGCTGCACCGGTGAGGGCCTTCATGTTGGTGGAGACCCTTGCAGAGTCCTGATGCGGCCCATGGCATCCCATGGTGAGGGGCTGAGCGTGCTTTTCAAACCCCTCTTCCTCTTCTTGTGCAGCTACCAGTCCCACTCCCATGATAACCCCTTAATCCATTAATCCATGAATGGATTCATCCGCCCTCATGACCCCACCACCTCTTAAAGGCCCCACCTCCGGACGCTGCCCCACTGGGGATTAAGTGCCAGCATGAATTTGGGAGGGGACAGCATTCGAGCCACAGCAGCTCCCTATTCTACCAGATGCTATTAATGCAATGCTGAGGGGAAGAGATGCCACCCCTGCCCTTGCGGAGTGGATAAAGGGGGCTAGCAACACCCTATAGCCACCCCTCCCTGTCCCTGTGGAACAGCTACCATGAAAACAGCAAGGTGGAGGCCATCGAGGCCCCACTTCCATCTCGCAGGAAATGCCGGATGCTGGAGAGGAAGTGGCTCCCTAGCAGGACTTAGATGAGTAGGAGATAATTAAGCAAGTTAAGAGGGAAGGAAAGAATGTTCTAGAAAGAGGCAAGAGCTGGTTGAAGGTCCTGCCATAGGAGGGTAGTAGGCGAGGCTGAGAGTCTGCAAGGAGATTCAGCGGGTCTGGGGCTGAGAGGAGGCCAGCGGAGGGGTTGGAGCCAAACCAAATAGGGCTTTGTAGGCCACGCAAGGGGCCTCAGAACCTGCCGGAGAGAGTGAATCACAGCCCCTGAGGTCAAATACGAAACTTCTCAATAATTCTGATTCACACAGACAGAGCCTGCCGAGGGCTTGCCCGCCAGACTGCAGCCTGCCCTGGCGAGGTGGATGCCGAGGTGCCCCAGTAGGTCACCGCAGCTAAGACATTACAGCGTCTCTCCTAGTTTTTTCCAGTCTGATGTAATCTTTCCGAAGACTGGCAGCAGTTGCAAGAAAACTGTTTCAGATATCTATTAATATTTTAACATGCTTTTAAGAAAATTTGGCCTTTTGTCGAGCTGGTCTCAGAGCAGACATATATCACAGCCCATGATAGACATTACACTTATCCCTATTCAGTGGGTATATTTCTCTTGTTTGGATTCATTTTTTAACATCTATTATTAAAAAATCTTTCTTGCCTGTTATGTGTTTGCTCCTACAGTTCTTAAGCTTGTTTGCTCCGAGCAAGGTGCCCCGTCCTCACCCTCCGCACAAGGAATGGGCCTGCTGTTAATTCTGTGACCTGGGCTGGCTGGGATTACCGCTCCCAAATTAAACAGAAAAACCATCTGGAACCCAGAGGCCAAACCAGAATGTCTAGTAACAAAGAAATTATAGCCTGAAATTGGCCTTGCACTTAGGGGAAAAAAAAAAGTTCTCTTTTAACCAATATTTATTGATACTTTCCCACGTTCAGTGACCCCACATGGCTTGCATGTGGGTGATCTCATCTTTTTTTATGGCCACGCTTTAAGGTGAATGTTACTTACCCATGTGTAACAGATGAGAAAAAGCAAATCTTGGGAAATTAAATAACTTACCAATAGGCAGAGTTTAAACTCATTGCTGTCCAGGAACAGGATGTGTTCTACCTCCTCAGAGCTGCATGCTGGGTTCTAGAAGGCTGTTGACCTTCTAGAACATTCTAGTCTGAATGGTGGTGAGCCAAGCACAGAGGTTTTTTCTGGAGTAGCTACTGCTGAGGGTAAGCAGCACAAGAAGGAGACATGAAGGGCATTTCAGTCAGAGGGAACAGCATGTGTGAAGTCTCTGAGCTGAGAAGGAAGGGCTTGGTGTGTTTATGGAACAGGACGGAGTCCAATGTGACTAGAGGGTGATGTGGAAGAAGAAAAGTGGTACAAGGCAGTCAGGGGCTGGATCACACGTCCTTGGTCAGCCAAAAAAGTAGATGTCTTTGTGGATGTGATAGTATGACAAATTGAGCACATATTTCTGGACACTCTTCCCATGGAGAGGTGATATCTCTGTCCCCTCCCCTTGAATTTGGGAGGCTCTGCAACTCCTTTGACTGATACAATGTGGTGGAGGTGATCCTATGCCGGCTCCCAGCCTGACCACAAGAGAGGGTCACCTTCCACTTTTTATTTTGAAACACCCCTTCTATGTAACAAGTCTGCCTACCCTGAGACTGCCATGCTGGAGAGGTGACACCTGGGCAGGCATTCCAGTCGACAATTCCATCTGAGCCAGCCCTCTAGGAACCAACCCCCTCAACCAAAACACCAAAAAGCATGAGTGAAGCCATCTTCCACCCTCCAAACCAGGCTGTCCATCAGTGGAGCACTCCTACGTGACCTCAGTCAATGCTGTGTGAAGCAGAACAACCCTCTGGCTGAGCCTTACCTAAATTCCTGACCCACAAATTGAGAACTACAATAAAATGGTGGCTGTTTTAAGCCAGCAAGTTTTGAGGTAGATTGTTACGTAGCAAGGGATACCCAGAATGGGTAGGAAGCCATGGAAGGGAAGTCAGGGAGGTGTGGCTAAGCTAATATGCTGGAGAAAGATACCTATGGCCACTCCATAGAGACCAAATTATGCAGAGGGAGGGTGGGGGCAAAGGTGGAATGGAGGAGATGGATTGTGGAGTTTAAGTCAGTCACCCAGGCAAGAGGGTGAGGAGTAACAACAGAGATGGAGAAAAGTAGTGGATCTGATACATGCTCTGGGGGAAAAAAAATGAAACCAAAAACCAGAACTCACTGATGGACCGAATATGAGATTCCAAGTGGGAGGAATGGAGGCTGACCCATCTGTACCCTGCGATCCTGCAGAGGTGGCATTGCCTTTCTGTCCTGTGACAAGACACTGGTCCCATATCAGCTTTGCTCTTTCTAAATGCTTGTATCTCCATGAAAAACAGACACATGCTTTGCGAGAGGCATGAGAACGGTTTGGCTGCCTTTGAGCAAGTTTGACTGAGGGCAGATCGAGATCCCTGTGTGTCCAGAAATACAGCCAAAGCACTGAGCGGCACACCGAGTGCTTCAGACTTGGGGGCATCTTAAGGGATTTTGGTCTATGACACCAGTTTGTTGCCAGTCCGTCCTTGCCCCGTGACTAACAGCGGATAATCTCCAATCTCAGTCCAAAGAGGATGGACTCAAAAACCAATCACCTTTCAATGTTGCTTCTCCACCTGTTCCCAGCCCTGAAAAAAGGTCTCACTGCCAATCCTTCCCCCATGTAGAAACTTTCCAAGTGTTCTTTTGTCAGTTTACCCCCAGGGAAGAGAACTTTCGGAGAGAGACATCCTATGCCTCCTTGAGTTGGCCGGTAACTGGTTGTATGAGTCAAGCTCCTCTTGTCGACACTTTATTTCGGGTGCTTGGTTGAGTCACCCTCATGCCACTTCTTGTGAATGCCAGGAAGAGAACGGCCACAGAAGGTCGGGAGAGGCCGCCTGCGGGGGAGGCCACCTTTGAGGATTTGGAGGCCTGGAGTTTGCTGAATTTCAGTTCCCTTTCAAAAGTTATTGCTTCACTCTCTCCGGGGCTCAGGTCACAGCAATCTGCTCCTTTCCCAAGTTTTCACGATTTGAGATTAGCCAGGATGCCACTGCGTGCCAGACCCTTCACAGGGGGTGGACGCCTCTTCAGTGGTTGAGATTTTCCTTTGCCCTCTGGCCTTAGACTTTGGGCTGCTTTCTAATCAACCCCTTTTCCAAATGTCAGTGAAAAACCACGCTACAGTTTCTCCAAAGTCTGCACAAACTCTCAAGTCTTGGGTGTCAGCATCCCTGAGGCCAATGCAGGAAAAATAAAGGAAAGCAAATACTTGTGAACACACTGATGAAGTAAACACCATGGAAATGTGCCTCCTTTCTCTTAGGACTTATGAAACCAGAGTATCCTCCTGTCTTCAAGGAAAAGAACATAACTAGTTTTCTGGGATGCAATTGTGTTTGTTCTAAACAGGGAAGGCAGTGTCTGTCATGCAATAGAAAAATATGGACTTTAGGATGAGACAGATTTGCATATGACTCCTGAGAATCCTTAGAGTCACCAGAATGTCAGTTGCACACAGGCTGGGGTCTTGTCTGTGTTGTACCTTCCTATGACTCAGCTCCTTGCATGTAGTAAAAGTGTTTATTGGATGAATTAATGAATGCAGCTCTCCTGCTTACTAGCTGCAGAACTCCAGGCAACTAACTTCTCTATGCTCTAGTTGCCTCATTTGTAAAGCTGACTGGGAAGAGTTGACAGTGAGGATTAAATGAGAGAGAATTCATTCATGCAACAGACATTTCTTGAGCTCTTGCTACATGTCCGACACTGTTCCAAGTGCTGACCACACCAAAGAGAACGAAGCAGGTAGAACTCCTGGCCCTCATGGAGCCTGTTTTCTGGTGGAGAACAGACAAACAACCAAAAAAAAAAAACCCATGGTATATTAAAAAGTGAGATTTCATGTGGTTAAATATAAGCGGGAGAGAGAGGAAGACAGGGGTGAGGGGCATATCAGATTTAAAATTGGGAGGGGAGGTCAAGGAAGACTTGACTAGGAGGCTGATATTTGAACAAAGACTAATGATATGAAGAACTGGTCATGTGACATCAGAAGGAGGAGCATGTGCAAAGGTCCTGAGGCAGTACTTTGAATGTCATGTTCCGGAAATGTATGCTAGCCACTGTGGCTGCAGTGAGCAGAGAGAGAAGTAGAAGACAAGGCAGGCCCAAGGCCAACAGGGGCCCTGTTGGTGGGGACTTGAAGGCTGTTTGGAAAAGGACTTCAGCATTTACTCTGAGAAGGGGTATAATGTTTCCAAGAACATGTCTGGTACACAGTAGGCACTTCACAGATACTTCTGTGTCTCCTTTGTGAAAAGTGACCATGGTCACTCTTCTCACTGCTCATCAGATGGGTCACTCTGTGCAATACACAGTCCTAGACTCGTGGAACACGAGCTCTAGAGAAGGCCTCCGAGCTTGTCTTGATTGTTCAAAAGTAGACACTGTGTACCCTCTACCCCTAACTCCCTGCCACTCCCTTCTCTTGCGGATGCTTTTAAGTAGACAGAATCTGGAGCCTCAAGATCTGGGGACATGGCTCATTCTTTTATAAGAGGATCATTAGCAAGATGAAAGAGTCGGCTCCCAGACAAGATGAAAAACAGCCTGGCTCTCAAAACACTTCCCAGCCCATGCCATCTCCGTGCTCCATGCTGGAGCCAAAGGCCCTCTCTTCCTGCCTCTCAGGAGAGCAGGCAGCAGTGCGCGGACCGGGAAGTCTCCAGCCTCCGAGCAGGCCTGCAGGGATTCCGTCAGCCAGGATCTTTCTGCACCTATCACTCTTTGGACAAATGGAGTGTGTGATGACACAGAGCATCGCAAAGGGTCTGGCCTAGCGTCTGGTCAGACATCTTCCTCTTCTGAAAACATCTAGCCTCTGGCAAGGACTGTGAGAGCTGAAGGACTGGAAGAAGAAGAATCCAGTTATGCACAGGGCTTGCAAAAGCAGAATGAACAAAGTATGGAAGTGCCTGGCTATCGAGTGTCTGCAATGCACTAGGCTTTATGCATTCGCTAGGTCTGTGCTGTCCAATAAGGTAGCCACTACGTGTGTGTGGCTATTTAAATGTAAATTTAAATGAACTAGAATTAAGTGAAACTAAAAATTCGGTTCCTTAATCATACTGACCATATTTCAGGTGCTCGGTAGTCACCTGTGGCTGCCATCTTGGGCAGCACAGATATAGAACGTTTCCAGCATCACAGAGAGTTGTGTTGGACAGTCCTGCTCTCCACACCTGAGCCCTCCTAGTGTCCCTAAAGGCAGGGCCAGAACCGCCATTTGACAAGCGCCAGGAAACTAAGCCATAACGGACTTGGCTTGGCTTACTAGACACCCTTGAGTCTGTTCTGATTGCAGACAAGGAGTCCTGTGACAGCATCTGGTCAGCGTTCTCACTTCCTTAGCCCCCAGGTGGTCCCAGCGATCTTCCAAGCCAAAGAGGGTAAGGCCACTTCCCTGTGGCTTCAACCGGTGGCTGCCATGAGACACAAGACACAATGAATCAATAGTGCAATAGTGAGGTGTCATTTGAGCAGCCGGGCTGGGAGAGCTGCCTTCCTCAAAGAACCGGGTGTTCAACAAAGTTAAGCACCCACAGAATTGACTGAAAGAGGACAGCCGTCTTAAGTGGGAGGAGAAAGTTGATTCAAAGTCCGGAAGATTTCAATCTCAACACGATGATCTTTGCACTCTCAGGGAGAATCAAGGGGCAGTGAAAAGCACGTGGTAAATTAATTATTCTTAATCAAGCAGAGAGGAAAATGTTCTTGAGTTTTTCAAAACATTTTCATGGAGAATAACAACAATGGCAACTTATATTTGCAGAGCACTTACTATGTATCAAGCACTATGTTACACTCTTTCTATACATGATTTCATTAAGCCTAAGTAAGAATCATCTGCAAGGGCCAGAGTCCCAGTGGGCCAGTCTGTGCTACAGTAACAAACAACTCCCACCTTTCAAGGGCTTAAGTAAACATTGGCTTCTTTCTTGCTCATGCTGCCTGTTCATCAGCAGTCAGTGGAGGTCTCCCGCTGCACATCTGAATTATCATTCTGGAACTCAGACTGATGGAGAATCCCCTTATGGAGCTTTCCAGTTGTTACGAGAGAGGGAAAGAAGGAACGGAAAATTGCATCTCGACTCTCAAAGCTTCCTCCAGGAAGCAACGTCCTTCACTTCTGCTCCAATTTTGTTGGTGAAAGTATGTCACATAGCTACACCTAACTTCAAGGGACAGGGAGGTATAGTTCTACCATGTGGAAAGATATGAGACTTCCCCAAGATCACAAAAGCAAGTTAAGAGGTCAACCTGGGACTTGAGGATAGGCAATGTGGCCTCTATCTTCCTTCAGAAAAACACAACAGAACTTTAGATGGTTTTATAGAGAAACCAAGATAAAGAGGCGATCTCAAAATTAAATGTGTGTTTGTGAAAGTGTGCATTGTGAAAAAGTTGACTTGGCAAAGCTGATCAAGCCACAACTGATGATTGACGAAAGAGTCATTAAGTGCAAACAGGTCCGATCAGTACATGGTAATGTGTTCTTAAATCCAGTTTACATGTTGTCTGGGAAAGCATTGCTTTAGTGTTCATGCTTGGAAACAGTATGTGTTGCATAACTTTCAAGGCACATGCACCTCATCAAAAATGTCATTGGTCTAAGAAGTTTCTCTCCTGCGAGACAGTTGGCCTCTGGGTATGATGCTGTGGTTTTCAAGATGGGAAAATAAAAATATTAGGGTCCCAAACAATCCAGGCTAGATCGGCCAGTTCCCAACCAATCCATGCATGTCAGACTGAGCCCAGCTGAAATCACGTCACAGACTGCACCCCCCCAAAAAAAAACACAAACAAAACTGCAGCAGACTTGCAAAGCCTATAGCATTTCTAGGAGGAGAGCTAGGGCTCTCAGGGTGTCATGAAGACATCATCCACCAATCAGTCATTCCTTTAACAGGTATGAACCAAGCTCACTTTGTGTCCCAGGCACTGTACTGGGCTGCAGAAGTTGGGCAGTACACATTAGCAGCATTATGCCTGTTTTCAAGGACTCCACTCTCTACTGGGGAATCCAGCCATTAATCAAGTAAACACGCAGAGAAATGTGAACTTACAGCTGCTAAAAGTGCTACCTAGAAGAATTGTACAGAGCTGTGAGAGTGTACAATAGAGGAGCCTAACCTAAGTAGGGGATGGGGAAGGAGTAGGGCAGGCTTGCCAAGCAACATGACATTTCGATTGAGATCCTCACTGTGTTAAAATAATTAATGGGGAGGCCATCAGGCTGAGACAGCTCCAGCGCCTTGAGTTCCTACATAAGCAAACCAAACCCCAACTCGATGTAAACGGTAAAAGGAAACTTAAGCTTAATCAATCAAAAACTGCCTCGTACCTCTAACTAGAAATTTTACGCATCAGAAACTGGCAACTAACCTCTAACTAGCAGACTTTCCACTTTATCCAATCAAATATTTTTTTTTCTGTCTTGCCTTCACAAAGACCTTCCCTCACACCTCCTCGACAGAACAGTGAGCCACTTGCAGTCTGTCTAATGCTCCCTGACTCTTGAATCCCTGAATGCCCAAATAAGCTTGTTAAAATTTTAATGCACCTAAGTTTATTTTTTAACAAGTGTATATATGGAAGGTTTTAAACTGGGTTTCTCTTTTATTCTACACGTGCAACCGTTCTGCTCCTTTAAGGCACTCGCAGGGGAAGACCCCACAGGCATGGGACACCCCCACAAGAATTCTCTTTGTAGGCGATTAAGGCAACATTTCTATCAAAAAGCATATGAACTCTGCCAGAGTGGCACATATACACATAGATCCTGGAAAACGATACATTGAAACTGTTTTCAATGTGGAGCACGCTAACTGGTTTGCTAAATCGTATGCTGTTGGGAAATAGTGTGTTCCATAAGGGACCCTTTCTGGCAGGTTTGCTGTGTGTCCATGAGTTCAAGTCCCCAGTGAATTCCAAACCAAACTCTTCTTCACCCCCTTTCTGAAGCCCAGCCCTCCTCCCATGGTCTGGATTCCACAGGACGCAGCCTGGCTGGGACATCTTTCTGTGTGTCTCCCTCTGACCAGTGACAAGTGCAGGAGGTTGTGCCCAAAGAGTAACTCAGGGTCAGTGTCCTTTTTCCATCCAGGAGATGCTACTTTATAATCTAACCCCTCATCCCTCTTGTGTGTGGCACTGGTCTCCCCGCCTTGAGTTCCCTTCCTCCCAAACTGTCCTCCCCACGTCTCATCTGGATCCATTTCTAAAATTCTCACACTTTACTTAGCAGCTACCGTGCTCAAAATTTGCCCAGGGCTCCCTCCTCCAGGTTGCATAAACTCCCAGTTGAGGCAAGTAGGACCTTCTGTGATCTCCTCTTGCCTAATTTCCCATCCTCATCTGTCTCGGCACAGACAGGAGAGATGAGGGATTAAGCTAAAGTAGCGGCTCCTGGTGGGAGAAGGACATTGAATTTAAGTCTCTTTTAGGGTACAACCTCTGGCACTTGGTCATTGGTCAGAGGGAGACACATAGAAGATGTCCCAGCCAGCTTGGGTGGCATCTCCAACGTCCCTCCAGCCCAAGAACCCTCACACGAGACTATCCTGACCTCCTTGCCATCCCCACCGATCACAGCCTCTCTCCTGCTGGGTGTTTGGACTTTTTCTTCCCTTGCTCAGATGCCCTTTGATCTCGTGAACTCCTAATCATCCTTCACAAAATACCACAAATCGCCTCTGTTGAAATCTGACACCAGTGACCCCACTTACTTGCGTCAGAATTAACCATTCCTTCTTTTACGCTTCCACGAGCGTCATCAGACCTCCATTTTGGCCTCGTTATTATCCTTCCAGACGGTCCCAGCTTACCATAGTTCGACTTTATTGTTCAATTTTACAGTGATGGGAAAACAACATGCATTCAGCAGAAACCATACTTTGCGTACCCACCCCACCATTCTGTTTTTCCCTTTCAGTACAGTATTCAATGCATTACATGGGATATTCATGCTTTGTTATACAATAGACTTCGGGTTAGATGAGTTTGCCCAGCTATAGGATAATGCAAGTGTTCTGAGCACGCTTAAGGCTGGGCTGGGGTATGATGTTCATTAGGTTACATGTATTCATTGCATTCTTGACTTGCGAGATTTTCAACTTGCAATGGGTTTATGGAGTCATATCTCCACCATAAATCGAAGAGCATGTGTATTTTAATGTCTTCTTCACTTGGGCTGGGAGATTCTCGGGGACCTCCCCCCACCCATGCCCTTTAGTCATCGCTGCATCCCTAATGTCTGTCAGGAGTTAGGACCTTTCCAGATGATTTTTAAATTCAGCTTTTCCTCTCTTCTTCCCTGCGTGTTCCCTCCCTTTTAGGAATCCAAATCGGGTGATAATGGAAGAAGCAGGGGCAGTTTCTGAAGATGGGATAGTTTGCAGATGAAATCCGAAGTCCCTGATGCAAGGCTAACAGGATTAGCAGTCGGATAGTTAATCATAAAAGGCGATTGAAGCAGGAAATCATAGAAACTGATACACCGGTATATAACATTTTGCTTCAACTTAGAAGATATGATTGCACAGTCTTTCCCCGTTCTCTTTCGTAAGAGCCAGGTGTGTGCTTTGAGCAGGTCCGTAGTGGAGCCCCCCCCCCCCGTTGCCGCCGCGTAAACCATGCCAGCGTGCCTCGCTGCAACTTGGAGTTTCTCTTTCGTTAAAGAGGAGAGCCTAAAGGCAGGCGGTCTAGAATTGTATCAGTGGTTTTTATAGTCTTACTATATCTAACTTGACTACCTCATCTGCCTTTGACAAGTCTTCCAGAACATTCTACCCTTTTTCACGGCAGCAACCTCCTCTTCCTGCTTATAGCTCATCCAAAACTTTCTCAATCGGTTTCCTCATGAGAAGATGATTTCTAATGATGACTAATAAATAAGGATGTTCCATGCGCTGGGTGCTGAGTCAAACACTTGACACGATGGATCAGTTTAATACTCCAAACAAAAAAAATTCATTGAGGCAAGCACTGTTATCTCCCTACGAGAGGTGGAGATAACTCATGTGTCGCAAGACATCTCAGTGACTCAACTGGAGCAGTAGTGTTAGCACAGAGCCTGAAAAGTCGTAGTCACTAGACTCTACCCTCTAAAACAAACAACAAGCAAACAAACAAACAAACTCAATATTTATGGGCCACTTGTGATATTCAAGGCATTTGTCTAAATACTCAAATTGGATTAACTCATTTAATTCTCCCAGTGACGTTGCAATAAGGTAAGCCCTTAAGGTCACTGTTTTGAAAATAGGGAAACTGAGGCATAGGGTCACAAATAGGAAGTGGCCCCCCAGTCAAGCAGGGATTATAAACCCAGAGAGTTTTTGATTTCAGAGTCCGTCCTCCTAATTAGAATTATCTTCAAATGGGGTTAACAGTCCCTATCTTGTAGAATTTTGGAAAGGACTAAATAAAATAGTGATTATTTTGATCTAATGCTTGCCACCCAAGAGTTACAGGACAAATGGCTCTTCTGTTCCTTTCCTTTCTACAGATGACAGATGCTTCTCAAGGTGGGGGGGTTGGACGTTAGGCATTTGTCTGATTTTTCTCCATTTCTTCATATTCCCCCTAAAATAAAAATCAAAACAACGTCAGCTTGTCAGGGATTAAGCACCCAGCTTCACCTTGGGAGATGAAAGACCACCAAATCTGTACATAAAACAAGCAAAAAAGACACACAAAAAAATCAATCTTTAGTGCAGACACAATTTCTCTTGAAAGGTGACACAGTCCTTTAAAAATAGCTATGGGCTCCATTGTGCAAAGACAGTGACAGAGACTGACAGCTTTTAGAGAGGTGTAATGTTCCCAGGCAGCCGGCTAACATGGCTCACCCAGATAGAGATCAGTCATTCGATCCGGGGGAGAGTGCTAAATGTTAGAGGTTAAGCTGCTATGTTCTTATTACTAATCAAACTTCAACACCATGCCTCAGCCTCCTGGGGTCCCTATAAGGAAATGGTAAATCGTTGAGAGGGTCCAGCCCAGACTCTGGCCTCACAGGTGCTGCTTTTGCCAGTCGTGGGTGAGTCCTTCATCCTTCCTGTGTTGCACCCAGATGGGGGACTCCAAGTGCTCTCCACGGATGCTGGCACATTAAAGCTAAGTGACAACCCAGGCGGGCACCCTCTGCTCTCCTAATGAGGAGACAACAGAGAGGGACAAAGATCTTCAGTGCAAACTCTGCCAGGCAGCTTTTCTTTGCACATCCACACCAGGCGGAAGCAACTGCCCTGGGGTTCAGTGTTCATCTGCACCACTGCTTCCTTTTCCTCGGGAACCCAGAGATGTTGAAGGCAAATCATGTGATGTGGGCATTTCTTTGCCCACTGTTGGAGGCAGGGGTGTACGAGAACAGTGGTACCCAACCTTTTTGGCCCCAGGGACCAGTTTCATGGAAGACAATTTTTCCATGGACTGGCACTCAGGGGGAATGGTTTCAGGATGATTCAAGCGCATTACATTTATTGTGCAGTCAAACCTCTCTGCTAAAGATAATCTGCATTTGTAGCTGCTCCCCAGTGCTAGCATCACTGCCCCAGCTCCACTTCAGATCATCAGGCATTAGATTCTCACAAGGAGCATGCAACCTAGATCCCTGGCATGCACAGTTTACAGTAGAGTTCGCACTGCTGTGAGAATCTAATTCCCTGCTGATCTGACAAGAGGCAGAGCTCAGGTGGTGATGCAAGCCATGGGGAGTGGCTGTAAATACAGATGAAGCTTCACTTGCTCGCCCACTGCTCGCCTCCTGCTGGGTGGCCTGGTTCCTAACAGGCCAGACACTGGAACCAGTCCATGGCCCAGGGGTTGGGGACCACCGTACTAGAATATGTTTAATAACCAGTTTTCTAGGGGGTAGAAGAGTCTCATAATTTGTAGGGGTTGCCAATGTCTATGGTGTAAATACTTCCACCGTGGCTTATTTCCAGCTAACAACATGAAGTCACAGAATGGGGCGTTAGAGAGAAATGTGCACAATCAGCTTTCATGGCATGAGCAACTCCAGCGCTCTACTAGTTAAAGGGTAGGTAGATGTTCCAGAGTCATCCCTGCTGGGTCAGCTATGATTCTGTCGCTAGGGCAAGCCAAGCCCTCATTCCACTCCTCCTTAACACGGATCTTGCCTCTTCTCTGAGATTCCATGGAAATGCCCACAGCACTTGCAGAGCAAACAGAAAAGGCAAAACTTGCTTGACTTTGATCTTCAACAGGCTGGGATAGCTTAGCCCCTGAAGCTCCTGGTTGCAAAGTGAAAGAATTCAAATTGCTCAATTGCTGTTTGGGAGAGATGAGAGATTATTGACCCAGAGCCTATAGATATCCACACATGATCTCCTCTAATGCCTCCCAGCAATCCTAACAGATGGTATCATCACCTCCATGTTAAAGAGGAGGAAACAGGTTCAGAGAAGCCACCGGCACACAGCCACATGACTCATGAGTGGTGGAGCTGAGATTTGCTGTCACATCTGTCTTGTTCCAAAGCCACGATTTTGTCTGCTACCATGTCCCAACCAATCCCAGGAGAGCATCATCCAGGGATATTGGGAGGTGCAGATGGGAGACGAGGCCAGGTGAGATTCCCCAGGAGAGCTGACACAGAAGGGTAGCAGAACACGAGGAAGGAAGAGGTGGAGGGGTCCAAAAAGATGGGGTGAGCAATCAAGATACATGAGCATCCTTCTCCTTGGAGCTGATCACAGTCATGGGGACAGAGTGGCTGATGGAGACAGGAATGACACCAGACACCTCTTCCATGGGCAGCTTCCTATGTCCTGAAGCAACCATTCCAGGAGTTGGGAAGCCCTTCCTTGTGTGGACCTGAAAGCCAGCCCACCCTCTTCCACCCACTGCTCCATGTTCTTCCCTCTGGTCCAACTCAGAATGATGCTTCCCCAGGCCCGATAGTGCCCCCCAGGAATAGCACCCCTTCCCATATCATGAGATGCTGATCCAACATCCCACGGGCTTCTCTTCTCCAGGCTACAGTCTTTCCACTTTCCAGCTGTTCCACGTGTGAAACAGTTGGGTGATGCAACATTGTCACTGTCCCCTGCTTCTGGAATCTCTCCTGAATGCCAGTGTCTCTTTCATTGGCAAGATGAGAACTGGGTATCTGGGATACTGGTGTGGTCCTACTCTGTAGCACCCATCCCAGGAGAAATCTGGGGTTGATTTAGATGACTATTTAATTGCTATAAAGATTCTCCTCCTTGGCTGGATGCATCCAAAAGACAGGAATTGTGGCTGGCTTTGTCTCCTAGCATAACCCACCCCCTGGCACATCATCATAGAGCTCATTAAGCATTAGCTTGATGTGGTTGAATGGATGATCTGATCAACATAGAGGACAGTGTATTAGACTATCTTCTCTTCTAGAATGTTCTTTAGCAAGAAGTGATCTGAAATTACCAGTGTCCTGTCAAAGAAACTTTTTGGTTTGAGTACCTTCACATGCTGTCCAAGAGCAATGCTGGTTATTCTGTACTGGGACCAAGTGTCCCATTGGCAGCCTCCACCCAGAGCAGGTTAGCCACCGGGCGCTGGTCCCCACCAAGGTCAGCAGAGCCAGTGCAAGGGAGAGCGTCCCTCCTTCTGTACACAGAGCTTGTAGGACCTCCTATGTTGGACCCTGAGTGGAGAGGGGAATGAGGTCTTTCGTGTCTGGTAGGGGACGTCTGTCATTCACTCATCCAACTGCTATTCCCTGAGCTGTCACTGTACAAACCCGGCCCTGACCATCTGCTGGGCACTCGATGGTGAAGAGGACAGACATGGCCCTAACCCTCATGGAGCTCAGAGGCAGAAGCTGACATTAATTAGGAAAATCACTCCAGTAACTGTGAATTTCCCAGATGCCACATACTACCCAGGAGCAGGAGGCACAGTGCCCAGGAGACTTTCAGGGGCCCACAAAAATATTTTGGTTTAAATTTCTTTTAAAATGAAAGAAAAAAATGAATATAATATTAATGCTTAAATAATAATGAACCCAGCCTAGACTACAGGCGCCTTTGGACCAGTTGCCAAATATAATTTTTAATACTTTTTAATGGAGAAAGAGACCCACAATTTCAAGACTGCCTGGGGCCCAAGAATACCAGGATATGGCCTTGGACCTGGGTGCTGTCAGGATGTTTATGGGGGTGGACTGATTTAGTATTGAGGCTCAGGAAGGCATCCCTGCCAAAAGCATAGTTAAACTGCAAGCTGATGGAAAATGGGAGTTATCAGCAGAAAGAGGGGAGTGTTCCAGGCAGCAGGAACAGCACGTGCGAAGGCCCTGCGGGGCCAATGGTGCAGGAAGGCGTGGACATGGCAGCATGGAAAAGCATGCTCAGAGACTTGGAGGTGTGAATCCCTAGGGAATAGAAGGTGTGAAACTACTGGGAATATAAGGTGTGAATCTGTAGGGAATGTGCCGCGGGCTGTGGAAATGTGAGTCACAAGGTTGAGGATGGGGGAAGCAGATGAGAGAGACAGGAAGAAAGCCTCCAGCATCCTGGATATTAGGTTGGGAAGGTAGGTTCTGCAGCAAAAGAGTTAGTAAAATGCTGAGACCCAGAAAGGCTGCCGCACTGGCTTCAAGGAGACCGGGCAATCAGACGGGCTGTATCAAGTCATCTGAAAAGATGGATCATGTGGCCTGAACATTTCCTGCTCGTTAGTTAAAATCAAGAGGTTACAAGAAGAATTGGGTTTTGGAGAGCCATGCCAGCCACGGGACAGGGTGTTGCAAGTGCGTGAGTGTGTGCAACTGTGAGGTGTGTGAGTGAGTGCATGTGTGTGTTTGTGTACACGTGTATGAGAAGAGTGAATGCGTGAATTTGTGAGTGTACATGTGTTTG
Source organism: Lepilemur ruficaudatus (assembly GCA_963574885.1). Taxonomy (NCBI): domain Eukaryota; kingdom Metazoa; phylum Chordata; class Mammalia; order Primates; family Lepilemuridae; genus Lepilemur; species Lepilemur ruficaudatus. Next base: position 42,257 of record CAUYRT010083946.1, on the reverse strand, counting down.
TGTGCATACGTATGTGCATGCATGTATCTGTGTGTGTGCACGTGTGCATGTGTATGTGTGGTGATCTCAGGAGAAGAGAAAGACATGGAGAATTCCCTAGAAATACTAGTTGTGGAAAGATTAAGAAGCTGTTTTCTGGTTGCTCAGGAACTTATTTGGAGTTCATGGAAGTTAGATTCAGAAAGAGCCTCATCTTGGGTGCTCAAGACTTAAGGGCGTGCCATGGTTCCATCCCCACACGCCACCCACAGCGCCCCTGCTGGTAGGAGCCAGGAGTGCGTGGTCCCAGCTCTCCCTACACAGTGCAAAACTCCTGCATGGACTGCCGGGGGGGTTCTCTTTGCTGTCACGTTTCCTACCTCTTTGGTACTAGAAATAGCTTCAGTTTAGATTATGAAAAATCATATTCGAAGCCCTACTGTGTACTCTTCTCACGTAACCATCAAAACCAGAGAGATGGGACTTATTCCACGGAGGAGGAGGTTCAGGTCAGAGTGACAATCATGTCCTCCAACACCCGGAGGTGTCACTGCCCACCTCAGTGTGGGACTCCCGCAGCCATGAGAGGACCTCTCTTTAACTGTCCTTGGGCTCCACTGGGCTCTATGCATCCGCTGGGACAAGACTGGGGACATGCCCAGCCTGAGCTGTGCCTTAGTTGGGGTCCCCTCAGCCGTGTTTTTGCTTTGAATTCAACTTTCTGTCCGCTGACTTCAGCCAGAGACCTGATTCTATTTTAAGAATGTGGGATGCGTTCCCCAGAAGGGAAGGTTGTGAAACTCTGCAGAGACAGGTCCAAGCACCGCCCGTGCTTGCAGGAGTTTGCTTAAGGATCTTTGAGCAGATAGACTCTGGATTAATTGTCCTAAACTAAGGATTATTGGAGTGCTGTTGAAATGGTTGAGGGGGGAAAAATGTAATCTTATCAAGAAGGGAGAAATCTTTTACATTAGAGCCAACTTTGGTTTTAAAATGTTATGAAACAACTTCTGATTGTTTTCCAAACAGGCTTTTTCCCCCCTCTTTCCCCAGAGCTTTGCCAGCTCTTGGCTTTTCTCTCCCGTGTTTTGTTTTGTTTTCTTTTTTTCCTCCCAATCTGACACTATCTCTCTGGATTTCTTATACACTTTTGCGGTTTGTTTTGTAGGGCTTTTTCTCTCTTTTTCATGAGTGTGTGTTTTCACTGGAAGAATTCAATTCCCGTTACTTTTGAGACAGCTTTATCTTTCCCACAGTTCTGGGCACTAGACTGGTGTGGAAATCCCACTCGAAGTGTAGGGGAACTAATTAAAATGCACGTAAGGAGGACTGTCCTCAAGGACAAATGGGCATACAGTGGTGCACGGCCATTGCCCTTTGCCCTCCCCAGTGCCTGTCCCTTTTGCTCCTGCCACCGATGAGCACTGCTGCGCTGCTGCAATCCCTCCCTGTCTCCCGATCCCACTTCCACATCCTCGATATTAGACTGAACCTTCCCAGCTCTCTCTCTCGAGCCCCAGTACTCTCCATCCTTAAAACTGAGCTGTCCTCCTCTCTCCTGGGAAGCGTCCCCAAATTGGATCCTTCCCACCTGCCTACCTTGGCCAAAAGGTGCAGCGTCAAGTGTGTGCCTGTCGCCAGCACGTGTAATGGCGAGACGCATGTGTATTCCAGGACCTGTGCCCCTTCCTCTTTGCTCCCACAGAGTCTCTTATGTGGCTGTCCCGTTGGACCCTCGAACCTCCGTTGACACGGCTTGCACACCTGTGCCCCCGCTCACCGCCAGCACTCCTGAAGGCCACCACATGTGACCTTCAGGTGTGCAGGGGTCCCCAGAGAAGTCTGAAAGATGGTCATGGGCATTAACAAAGGATCATTCCCATCCACAAGATACTAAATAAGAGTTGAGGGTCAACTTTATTTTCCTTCAGGGACCCCAGGAGTTAGGGCCATGGTCTTGAAAGATTTTGATTTAAATCGTGGCTTTGCTGCACACAAATCCTCCAATCTTGGCCAAGTCTCTTGCCCTCTCTGGAAAGGTGGAAAAATAAGAGCCTACCTCCCGGGTCTCTCCGGAGAATTAAACAGCACGGGGGGCCAGACTCATAGCAGGGCCTGACGGTTGACAGGTGCTGCACGGACAGCCCTCCCCTGTCAGCATCTTCACTTCCAGCACCATGGTTTGGGTATCACATTGCACACAGGCTTTGTGCCATCGTGCCACTGAGCTTGTGCATGGCTGGCATGCACTGCACACCGCCGGGCTAATTCCTTCAAAATACTTTGAAAATTTTCTTGACGAGTTTGTGTAATTTATACATTCGGTTTAGATTTTCTTGTATGATCCTTGAGTCAGAGAAGCCTGATATTTGCTCCTCTCTCTCTTTGTCTCTCGAAGCCCTTGATGCTAGTTCTAGTACAAGGATTCCAAATTTTGAATTAGAACAATGACATATATTGTATTCATGCTACATGTATCAGGCATTACATCTATATGTCACCTGATTCTCCATCTATTTCAGTGGTTTGTAGACGGGGGTAATTTAACCCCCCCAATATTTGGCGATGTCTAGAGATATTTTTGGTTGTCACAGCTGAGGGGGGGTGTGTTTGGCATCTGGCTAAACATCCTGCGATGCACAGGACAATCCCCTACTGCTAAGAATCATCGGGCCCAAAGTGTCCACAGCACTGCGGCTGGGAAGCCCTGCTCTGTCGGTGTGATTAAAAGCTGGGCACCTGGGTTCTATCTGCCTCCACCTTTCACTGGCAGAGTGATCCTGCTGTTGGTTATTTATTTTTTGAATCTGTTAAAAAAGATACACTTAGCTGGTAAAGTTGTTCATTGGGGAGATACACAGCACAACTCCTTGCACACAGTGCTCTGTGAATATTATCTGAATTATGGCAATTCCTACAATAATTCTCAGGCTTAGAGATGTTCAGAAACTACCCAAAGTCCTGCAGCTGCAGAAGGGCAGAATCAGGAATCAACTCTTATCTCTCCGCCGTGCTGCGAGGCTCTCTTACTCCCTGCTAAGAACCCACATGGAGCCCAGAATACCCTAGGACACCCTTCGTAATTCTAGAAGAAATGGAATATGTGATTATTGCTGGGAAGTCCTGCCATGACCAAAAGAGGTAACGAGAGTCTTCGGGTGACGTTATTTTTGCCCAGAGCTTGGCCCTAACCCTTCTGAAGCTGAAAAGATGACTTAATTCTGAGTTGAGGGTGTGGCTGCCTCAGCCCCTTGGCAGGACATCTTGTGACTCGGTCACTTTCCCAGGTCCCTCAAGCAGGTGCCACCTCCCCTAAGAACCAGCCCACATCTCTTGCTGCCCAGAACTCTGGACAGACACTTTCCAGGCAGCTCAGATCCGAAGGCAGGAACCAGGGCCAAAAAGAGAGATAGTGTCATCTCAACGGTGACATTTCCATCACTGGACAGTGTCCCGGCGTGCTTACCTTGGGGTGTGAAAACTGAGCAGCTTGGCATTTTCGGTGGCATTGCACTGTCTTTCCCGGGGTAACACAGTGAAAAAGGCAGCACCCCATAGGAAGCCCGTCCATGGCTGAGCCGCTGAATGTCCCAGCAATGTGTGGAGGCAACAGGTGCATGCCTCGGGTGCCCTTCTGCCTGAAACTTGTCACTGGAGATCTGGCATGTCACTTCCTGCCACATTGTCCGGTTGCTGCAGCCCCAGAAACTGGCAGCCTTAGAAACTGCTTTAAAAAAAAGATTCTCTGTTTCCAAGATTCCTTAAATCTATGGTTCCAAGGTTCCGGAATTCAGAGATCCCAAGATTCTGTGCCTCTGAAATTCTAGGGCTCCCGAGTCACTTTGCACACTGGAGGTGCAGCTTTTGAAACCACAGTGATGCCACTTCATAGTTCATAGTGCCCGGCCAGTGAAAACACAACACATTAACAACAAAAATTCTCTCCCCCAAGCCTGGAACAAGAGTCCTGAAAACAGAGAGGTAGAAGGAGCATGCTTAGACGTCCTGAGGATTTTTCTGCAAACGCCAAAGCAAGAGGCCTTTCCCACTTAGTAGAGAGCAGCCTCTACTCCTTATAAACCGTGTCCAGTGGCACCCGTCTCCGGGGTTCATGGCTGCAGACAAGAGATGAGCAAAGCCTGCCCCTCTGTGTAGCTCTGCAGTCCCCTGATGGGCAAGACAAGCAGGCTTTCCAAAGGCAGCGAGACAGAGTAGGACCCACGGGGAGTGTAGTCAGTTTCCAAAACAAGGACTCAGTTGTGAAGTAGCATTTCAAGTTAGCATGACACTTGCTATGACAGCTGACAGAGAGGTCGGGCAGGGGACCAGGCTTCCCTTGGGAAGTGGCCTGCATGTGTGTAGGACCCTCGAATCTGGAAGCTGCAAGTGAAAAGGGAACATGGGCCAGACCTGCCCAGATTGCCTAGGTGTCTCTCTGAGCACGTGGCGGGGCTCAGAGATCTTGCGTTCACACACATGCACATACACACACACTCATGTCACTGTTCAGGCAGGCTGCCTGCTATAACACACAACTCCAACTTTTCAGCAGCTTAATACATTAAAATTCATATTTCTTGTTCACTCAAGGCTAGAATGCCTGCTTGAGCAGGTCCCCGAAGGAGGTCCCTGCGGGGTCTCCCCGACAGCCAGAGTTTCAGCAGCCCAGGCTCCTTCTATCCTGTGGCTCTGCCCTCTGCTGGGTCCCTGGAACCCTCTCAGGCCATTGTCAGATGGAGAAAGAACAGAGAGGAGCAGCAGGATGATTTTAGGGTCAGGCCTGGAGGTGATGCGTGTCACACCTGCTCACAGTCCAGCGCTTGGTCAGATGACCACGTCTAACTTCAAGGGAGGCTGGAACATGTGGTCCAGCCCCGTGCTTAGAAAGAAAAGAAAATGGTTTGGTGTACAAGTAGCCACAGTCGGCCCCAGTGTCATTCATCGGCTGCAGCACTCCATTTGTCCCCAGCCAGGGAATCCAATCCTATCCCTGGGGTCAGAACTCTCCGGAGGTGGAAAGATTTCTAAGTCAAAGATTGTTCTGTATGACTCAGTGACTCCGAGGCCTGTCACTGGCTTGGCACGCAGTGGGCTTTTAGAAGTGCTGCTCATTCACACTTTCATTTATTTAACTGACAAGCATGTCTGATTCAGGACCCCGAGATAAAAAAACAAAAACAAAAAGGCACAGTCCCTGCTTTAACAAATCCTCAGTAGAAGGAAGGAGAGGCCTCATGCAAACAAATTGTCCCCCTACAGGGTGATAAGGAAGGCTGGGGCTGGGGAGAGGGTATAAAGAGCTGGTCGGGTCAGAGTGGGGAGGTGTGATTCAGGCTGAGGCAATCCTGACAGGTTTCTCAGAAGAGGTGAGACTGAAGGAAGAAAGCCAATGAGACTGTAAAGGGAAAGAGTTTTAAGGGTGCCCTGCTCTGGGGGAGGTCCACGTAGAGGCAGACCTGAGTCAGTCTGATGTCGCGTGTTAGTGGTTTTTTACCCAGAATAAAAATAGAAATGGGTTGTAAGGTGGTCATTTACAAAACTGGTGACGACCTCATTCTATTTTACTGGTAGAAGGTGAAAGAGAGAAGGGCTACGTGGGCTGCAGAGAGAAGTAACCTCCTAAACAGAGGAGCCGGGGGACACTTGGATTCTTCTGCAAGTCAGAAAGGAGATCGGGGGTTCTTTGGAGGATGTCGGGTCTCAGGAGCTGAGTCCCAGGAGGGCCACCCCTGCTGTCTCTTAGAAGCCTGATGGGGGCATCATGAGTGGGTCAGAGCACAGGCTTCAGACCCAGACAGACTTGGTTTCCGTCTCAGTTCTGCCCTTTCGCACGGTGTCTTCTTGGGCAAGACAAGATCTCTCTGAGCCTCTGTTTCCTACTCTGTAAACTGGGTCAATAACCCCGGCCCGAAGTCATTGTGAGGATTCAGTGCAAATACCTGAAGCACAGTGAGCGTTCAACAAAGGTTAGGTGCCATCATTTGTCGCAGAGGCAGCCAGTTACGTGCTGTCTTGGGGGGAGAGTGACGCAGGGCCACCACGCTCGGGGTGCCGGGGGGAGGAGAGGGGGCGTACAGGAGAGTCCGTGAAATCAGCGTCACCGAATCTGGGGCATTGAGGCCACCCAGCTAGGTCACTGGAGCGTTTAACTTAGCCCGCAAGAGACAGGACCTTGTCCTTTAGGCCCATGACATTGGGTCAGAAATAACTGGCCTGACTCATTTTGGGTCATTTTAAAGATCACCAGAATGTGACATCAGAATGACCAGAATTGCTTTTAAAATTAACAGTCACTTCCTGGTGGAGGTGAATCAGTTATCCCTGGAACCCACCCTCACCATGTCACCCTGCCAGTGAATGTCACCCGGCCCAAACGGTGCTTTTGTCTCTCTGTCCTCGGAGTTTGGCCTGATGGTAGAGGGACACTTTGAATTCTTCAAAGAGTAATTCTCACTTACCTTTTTTCCTCTTTTCCCCTTCAGGTTCAACCCCTTTTATCACACTAAAGTGCCAATCAATATTGCGAGATAGATGTTACATCTTAGCTTTTTATAACATTACTCGTCCCAGAAGGGACACTGTATCTTTAAGGAAATGGACCCCGTATCCTGTTTCTGAAGGATTAAAACTCTTTAAAGAGACAGAAGAGGCTGTAAACCCCGATCATATTCTTATTCTCTCTTCATTATCCTGTCCACTATGTATCCCTGCTGAGTAAATCTGGTTGTGTGTTTCTCCAAAGTGGTCATAAGAAGAAATTTATTTACTCCGCTTTGCACTGGAGGGGCATTACTGAGCTTCAAGGCTCTCCGAAGTAATAAAGATTTTGCAGTGTGTGCAAAAGGAGCAGAAATTCAGAACTTCTTTCCCCCTCTGAGGTCGTTTGGCCATCCAAAGGGGGAGTCACTTCTCATTTTCTGACAGGGTTTATTTCCGTAAGATTTTCCAATTAGCAGGAAAAGGTCACACTAATGTTGGTGCTGGGTAGGGGAAGAGGATCAAACTATGCAAATAGAGACATCCTTGAAAGGACAATATTAAAAAAAAAATAAAGAGTGGGATTCCTTCTTCTCCTAATTTAAAAATTATATATATACACACAGATACATACATGCATACACGCACACACGTCCCCTTCTTCCTCCAGCGGGGAACAAAGGTGGTTGCATTTGACTAGCTGTTCTTGCCTCGGACAAAGGAACCCATCCTTCCAGATTCTGACCACTGGGGAAGATGGCAGGTGAGTTGGGTACATAAGACAGGAGTTAAGAGGAGATCCCCAAGCTCTTGGCTCGGCATGTACAGGGACAGGGAATGCAAGTCCACAAAGCTGGAACCGGCTTCCCAGTGCAACCTCTCCAGACCTTGCTAATGGCCGGACGGTCCCCAGCCCAGCGGAGCTGCCTGCCAGCATATCATTTTTAAACCCAGCTCAGATCTTTCCCTGACACTTCCCCGGCCGCTTTTGTTCCCTGCTCGGTACGTGGGAGGCACAAGAACTTTTCTCGATAATAGGGAGGGCTGGGAGCCGTGTCAGGGAAGATATACTCCAGCCGTGCAGAGGACAAAAGTCACAGATGCCCATTAAAACGGATCCAGGGGACAGCTTCGCTTTGGGTTTGGAGCCGACACTGCTTGTCAACTCTAACGTGCTAGGCAATTGGTACCGCCGAGATCCCTGGCTCAGTGATGCTCATGCGCCGCTGTCACTGACCCTCTGGGGAGGCCCAGTGGCTGAGCAGATTGGAAGGCAGAGCTGGCCAGAAAGAGGCCTGGGCTTTGCACACCCTTTGCTCTCACATCTGTCCACCCACACGTTTGTCCCTGCAGCTGCCATCAAGAGGGGAGTTTATATGCCTCCAGCAAGGACCCCTTGCATTACCGCTGGGAGCTCAGCAAATGACACAACCTGGCCAATTTCTCACAATAACAGGAAGCAGCACTCTTCGGGAGCCCTCTGAGTGCCCAGTCCCCTACCAGGTGCTGGGTTAAGGAGCTGTCTCAAGGTCACGCAGCTGCTACCTGGCTGAGTCTGGGTTCAGATCCACGTGGATCTGTCTCTGTTAGCTCCACTCAGGCACACACGCCGTTGGTCTTACTTTATTTGTGAGCTTAAAAAAATAAAGCTGAGGGGATGATTTTGACAGCAGGTTACATCTTACCAAAGGCTAAGAGCATCATTTACCATTCTCCCTAGGATGTAAGCAAAATTGTGCAAAAGTGTGATATTTGGGTGTTTAAAAATCGGAAATGTGCAAATAGATCGCAAAGTGACGCGCCTGTTGTGTGCTGGTTGTTTTGTGTGTGTCAGTTGTAAATATACAGTGTGACTAGAATATGGGGTAATAGGACACACAGATGGCCTAAGATGACACACATATTCTCTACTATTATTTAGGTCCACTGCAATGTTTATTTTTGCCTGGAAGAGTAAAACAGAAACTGTCCACCCTCCACTTAAAAATCCTTCTCCCATCCTTGAAGTTGAAGACTGATACCTCAGAAGGCATTATTTGGATTTCAACATGAAAGAGAAAGCCTTTTTGTTCTTTGCCATTAAACAAAGAGTGACCCATTTTCTTTTCTGTTTTTAAAGTATCATTTCTTTGTTATTGTTTAGCAAGTATTCATTGTAGCCAAATTCTTAGCCCTGTTTTTCCTTCTAACAAATTGAGGTGGGAAAGAAAGTTACAAAGAATGAGTCCTGTCAGAGTGGCACAGGGGAGGAGTTGCTTATGTATGTTTCAATGTCCATTCATAACGGAATGAAATTCACCAGATTCAAAATCATTTTTTTGAATTTATCTAGAGGACACTATCATAGCTAATCAAAGCAAACAAACAAGTAAACAAATAATTACAGTACCCAAACACCAAAGCAACCTAAATGCCTAAGAAAATGCAACTGTTTAACTGAAGTATAGTATATACTTAAATGGAATACTATACAGCCATTATAAAGCATGTTAAAGAAATATTTTTAATGTCTTTTTCAGTTTTCAGAGTATCAGTGCGCTCACACTCGCTCACGCACTCTCTCTCTCTCTCTCTCTCTCTGTGTCATTATTTTACTGTGTTCTTATCCCCACTGATTTTAGGACAAAGTTAAATGGAATGAAAAGAGTGACACAAAATTGGTTTTGAGCAGAGTGACAGTATGTGACCAGATGCTAGGTGGCAATACAGTGGGCAAGATTTTGGGGAAACACATTATGTTATAGTTAGATAAAGTAAGATATAAATGTAATGAGAAAAACAGATTTTAAAAAATTGTTCAGTAGGTTGGGGAAAATCAGGTACAAGTAAAAATAGTAGAAGTCGGAGTGTGCATTTATTGAGCTCTTTGCTAAGCCTGATTCTAAATCATCTAATTACATTGGGATATTCCTATTACTATTCCTTCTGTAAATCTAAACAAACCAGGGCAAAGAGAAACAAAATAACTTGCCCCGAGCTCACATAGCAGCCTAGCAGAGGTGAAGGATAGTCCTTCTTTTTAATTATAGTCTTCACAAAAAAAAAATTGAGAGGAGGATTTGCCTCTCCAGAAGTGACAAAATAGAAGGCTACATTTCAGATCAGTCCTCCATCCTTGATAATGATTCCTAAATTTAGCAAAAACATTGGAAGTGTGTGTTCAAAAGGCAAAATCCTAAGACCAGACATACCTAATGTAAATAAACAGGGGGTGTTGGAGCCCCAGAAACCAGCATTTCAACAAGCCCCCTAGATGGCTCCAAAGCAGTCAACTGTCGTTTGGGGACCACTTTGCAATGAGAAGAGTCATCTAGGATGCTTACTCTACAGGCAACTTCCAAACCCCTCCTCTAGACATTTGATTCAACTGGTCTCAGATGGGACCTGGGGACTTATATTTTGAACTCAAATGACCCCATGTCCTTGGTTGTCTGGGACCGTCCTGATGGATGCTGTTGTCCAAACATGATTATTAATAGCACTCTTCCTTTCGAGCTCAAAATCTTCCCAATTTGGACAATGAGATATATGACTAACTGCGACCCCCAGGAGACTCAGATCATCATCAAGACAGTTTGGGCAGCACAGCTCTGAAAAAATATCAGCAACTTAGTTTTAATCTCCTTTAGGGAGATTAAATTTAGGGAGCCTCCTAGACTCAGGCGAGTTATTTGATCTCATTAGAGCCTCAGTTTCCTCCCCTGCAAAACAGATAGAAGGGGTTTCTAACTCCTGGGCTGATGAGGGGTCTAATGCACATTGTATCCCTCTGCAAGGGCAGAGTGCTCAGGAGGTGCTCACCAATGTCTGTCTGATAGGGAGTGTCAGGGGATTCCTTGGATCTGCCCTCAGAAGCCTCTTCAAGGTCATGATCAGAGTGCTTCTGTTGGACTGGAAGCCTCTGTTGGGGGCAAGTGACCCGGGACCAGGGTCTAGTGAACAAGCGTGAACATTTCAGAGTTTCCAGAGGACACGTAAATGCAAGCATCAGATTGATTTCACCTAGGAAGTAACGTTTTGCTTTCAGCTGTCGGAACCACACCCTGAAGTTGTCTGTCAATAAAAAAAAAAAAAAAAAGTGTTCTAGGGAAGGTAGGGGTGGGAAGACCAAGTCAATAAACCATTTAGAAACTTTCAGACCTGTTGCCAAAGACAAACAGATCTGCCATCCTGTCTGTAGCAGGAAGAATTCTAATAAATAATCCAAAAACAGACATAATCCAGATGACATTTTAAAGATTATTGACCGAAAAGTCAGGAGCCTGCTAATATGAATGGCCTTTACCACAAAATTTGCATTCACGACACCCACTTTTGGCATGTCTCTAAGCCAAGGAAAGTATCGATGCAACTGACACAAATAGCAATACAAACCAGACAATCTGTTTTCAAGCAAAATGAGAAAAAAAAGTTTCCATTTACGATTATGGTTGGGGTGGCGGTGTGCGTACTTTCTGTACATTTTTTGTTGACTCCACGGAACACTTCAAGGGTTATCTGCCCATATGTGGGTTTCAACAATATAACACGATTGCCCAGTTCCAAATATGCTTGTCGCATCCCTTCCAAAGTTTTTTTTTTTTTTTTGGCTGATTAGACCGTACAGGCATAAGTTGTCATAGTCTTGGATTTGTGGTACTGGAACACATTTCTTTGATAGACTACGTGATGTTGCCCAGAGGCACTTGGACCGTCTCTCCTATACCACACCCCTTTGCCCCGACAAGCCTTGACTGTTTTGCTTCCAACACAGTTTTCACCTGGCCAAGGTGGCTGAGTGAGCATCAGGCAGAGCATGAGGACTTTTTTTCTATAAGAACCTCGTATTACTAAGATTGATGAAAAAATACCAAAGGGACATTTGCATATCTTAGCTTTTGAAGCGGTCAATGGTACGGAGAGTAATTTAACTGTAGGAACAAGTACTTTGGGGCCTACGGACCCCATGAACTCTAAATGGGTTTGAATTCTGGCTCTGCCATTTACTGGCCATGCGATCTGAGTAACTTCTTGAATCTTTTCTAAGGCTCAGTGTTTACGTCTCTATTTTGAGTCAGAGTTCTAGCAGGCATCAGTAGGAGGAGACATTTTGCACTATACCTATTGCACCATTAGCATTCAGTAAATGTTAATTTTGTTCAGATGATGATAATGGTGATGATGATGATAATGATGATAATGATGATAATGATTACCTGCCTAGGAAACTTACAGCCACCTCTTTGAATCCTTACAAAAACTGATAAAGAAGAAGAGGCTCAGAAGTTTTGGAAAAGTGTTTGCAAGTGGAGGGACAAGTTGAAGCCCTTTTAACTGCCCCATGCTGCACCGCACCCCGCAATGTCCTTACTCTCCCAACACTATGAGTAACACACCTGGATATCCAAAGACACCCGCGAGCGAGGAGGGCCCTCTTTCTTGTAAGGGGCATTTGTGGAGCAGATTCGGAGTGGAGGGAGAGTGAGGCAGGCTGTGTGGTGGGAATGGGCTTCCAGCTAATGGGGACTCTGCATGTGCCACCTGCTCCCTGGGTGGCTGTGGCTAAGTCCCTGAACTTCTCTGTGACTCAGTGTCACATCCACAACATGGGGGTAAATCTAATTCTAATTCCTTCACAGGGTGAAGATCAGGGAAATATATGGAAGTTATCTGTAGTCAGCACGTAGGTGCCTAACAAAAAGCAGCCATGGATTTGGATTTTGTTGTTGTTGCTCAGGGTCGTGGTCGCAGTAGCTTAGAGATCACATCACATCCTGTCTGGCTGAGTCCGCAAACATCACCCTGTTCTATTCACTCTGTCACATTCAGTCCACCAGCAGGTTCATCCATTTTCCCTCCAGGATGTGTCTCAAATCTACCCTCTGATCCCCAAGTCACCGCTCAGCACCTGGTGGAAGTGACCACCTCTTGACGGCCTCCCCACTGGTCTCTCTGTTCCCACCCCTCCCCTCGCCTTTCAATCCATTCTCTACACAATAGCTAGAGTTATCATTTAAAAAATGTAGATAAACTCATGTCACCCCTCTGCTCAAAGCCCTTCAATAGCCAGCCTAATAATAATGGCTCACAACCTGGGGTGTGCTGCTCAGTACTTACTCTGAGGTACTCCTGGGGTGGGGAGGAACCCTGATTCCTAGCATTTGCCAATTCTGGTGGTGTAAATATTCCACCACGGCTAATTGCAAATCAGGCTACTAAAGGGGGTGAGTTGAGAAGAGATGCCCACAGTCGGCTCTCAGGAGCTGGTTCCAGTTCCTCTATACCAAGTGCCCGACCCCATACTTCACATGCGTGAGCTCATTTAATCCTTACCACAGCTCTGTGTGAGATAGATGAGTTTCTTGTCCCCCATTACACAGATGGAGAAACTGAGGCACAGGCAGTCTGGCTCCAGCCCTGGCTACACTACATTGCCACCCTTTGTTGTGCTTAAAATAAAATCCAAACATCTCGCCTTGGCAGCAAGACCTTGGACCTGTACCTGTGTTCCTTTGCAACCCCACAGCATACTCACACCCACTCCTGCACTGAGCTCCATCACACCTGGTTCCTCCTAGGACCTGTCCCTCTTCCATGCTTCAGGCCCTTGTCCCTCTGTCCCTCTGCCCGGGAGTCTCTTCTCTGGCTCTGTATGCAGCCAATTCCTCCTTATCTTGAGGTCTCAGCACAAATGTCCCTCCCCAGAGAGCTGTCCCTGACCACTCATCTTCCTCTATCTCACTATCCTCTTACTACCCTTCCCAGCATGTACCACAACCAGTTATTCAGTTAGCTACTTAGTTAATTAGTTGCCTAACTGCTGAGCAGTGGTTCCCAGGAACAAGGGGGCGAATTTTCTCTCCGTAGAGGACATCTGGCAATGCCTGGAGACATTTTGGTCATCACAACTCCAGAGGTGGGTGTTGGTGACTACTGTCACCTGAGGGGCAAGGCCAGGGATGCTTCTCAATATCCTACAATGCACAAGGCAGCCCCTACCACAAAGAATTATCCGATCCCAAATGCCAATAGCGTCAAGGTTGGAAACTTTTGCCATTGACTGTTTTCTCTCTCTCTGCTAGAATGCTCATTGCAGAAAGACATGGCCTTGGCTGCTTGTTTTCTCTATTATATTCCCAGCAGTAATCATGGTGCCTGACACAGAGTAGGTGCTTTAAAAGTAGATGCTAGACAACTAAATAAAAAATAACAGTAGTGCTGATCATCACCATCATCATCATCATCATCATCATGAGACATCCTTTTAACTTAAAGAATCACTCCTAAGTTTTCAAGGCAAGCAGGAATGAGGTAGAGAAGGTGCTATTCTTCTGTTCTCTCTGCTTAGCACTCTTTTTGGCCCAACGACAGGGAAGGAGGGGCAGGAATTTGATAAAATTGCCTCCTCCTCCATCCCTGACCTCCCGGAGCAGCAGTCCACTAAGTGTTGCACTTGGCTAGAGTTCCCCGTAGTAATTTGGTTAATTGGATGAACAGGCACTTCAGTGACACAGACTGGATTTCCACACCGCAGTCCATCAAAACTAATCAGTTGGCTGTGGTCCATTTCTCAGCAACTGACAGCTTTGCCAGGATGGTGAGTAGATGGTAACTTTTTAAATTGAAGAACTTGCTAAATAATGGCAGTTAGAACTTGGCAGGATGCTTTTCAAGGGGAAGGGGAGAAAAAAATTCAGAGTGGGCTTTGTTTTCCCCCAAAGAGATAACCTTGTTAAGAGGCTGGCTGATTAAAACTTTTTTCCAAAGACACTGGTGAAAAGGAATCATCTTGAAATTGTACTTTGTTTCTTTTGCATCAAAAGGAGATGCCAAAAGCTTGTGTATTGCATTCTCCCTTTATATGGCACTTATTAATCACTTGTTATTCCTTCTATGGTATATATGTCTGATATTAACAGACCATGTTAGTTAGGACAGTGCTAGCTGCTGTAACAAGTAAACCTCAACATTGCAATGGCCTAACATAAGATATCTCGCTCCCCTAGGAGTCCAACCTGGAGTTCTGGGTTAGGAGTGACTCTCTTCCATGCAGTGATGCAGGGACCGAGGCTCCTTTCAGCTGTGGTTTCATTCTCCCCAGCGGCCTCAATGGCATCTGGTCCAGGCCACCAGAAGGGGAAGGAGAGCGCGGAGAAGGCACATCCAATTTTTTTAAAACCTTGACCGAGAGATGTGTGATCCACAACACTTCTGTTGACATTACTTTAGTAAGAACTAGTTATAGGGCCACACCTGTCTGCAAAAGGGTTTGATAAATGTGTCCCTTCCTAGCAATCACTCCATACTGGGAAAGGGAGAGCATGAGCTTTGGGGGATAGCGCTCCATCTCTACCACAGTGGACATCTCATCCACATTAACCCTAGGAGAAATTATTAGGATTTCCCCTCTTTCTAAATAAGGAAACTGAGGCTCAGAGGACCTAAGCAACTGATCCAGGTTTTTGTCCTTGGCAAGGAACAAAGTCAAGATTTGCATGTGAAAAGATTATAAAACCTATATCTTCCTTCTTTCCCTTCTTTCTCTCTCCTGGCCCTCTCTCTCTCTTCCTTTTACTATCTCTTTTCCGTGTCTGGGGCTGAACATTATCCCCATTGAATAATCTTTAACTCAGAGAGATTTGTCTGAACCACACTATATTGTTGCTCAAGCATTCATTTTGCTCTCAGAGATATGGAAAACTTCTTTAAAAATGATAGAAAAGAGATGTTTCTAAAAGGCAAATCTGATACTGTCACTCTCTTGTATAATAATATTTGATGTATTCCTATTGCTCACAAGATTAAGTTTATACTCTGGCTTAGCATTTAAGTCACCTGTGATCTGGACCCTAAATGCCTCTCAGTGTTCACTCAGACTTCAGGCAGTCTCCTGGAAGACCTGCAATTCTGGTGACATGCATGGTGGGTTCCCCTGTTTGCCTGGCCCCTGCTTTCACGCATATGTTCCCCTACTGCATTCTGCCATACCAAAGCAGGCCCTGCTGGAAACTACACAGCTAGATGGTAATGGTTGACTTTCTTGTGTATTTTGGGTATTTTCCCCCATTAGACTATGAGCTCCTCAAGGACAGGGACAGGTCCTCTTTATTTTCCTCCCCCCAGAGCCTAGCACAGGCCCTGACACAAAGCTGGTGCTCATTCAATCTGGAGTGCATAAAAGAAGGAATGAAATGCTAAGACATGCATCATAAGTAAGTGGTTTCGCATCCACTGTAACTTTGAGAATGAAGCTGTGATTCCGTTTGGTTTGAGCTTACAGTGTTGAGTCATGGTCGTGTGTATGCATGGAAGGGTTTTGTAATTTACAGAATGCTCTCATACAGGAGCCCCTATAACCCCGAGAAGTAGGTAAGGCACAACATGTGTGTTTGTGTGCATGTGTGTTACATTTGTGTGCATGTGTGTGCGTGTGTGGGTGCAACTTCTGCTTACTGGTTTTCCCTTCTAACAATCTTGTCTCAACACCTTTAAAAGTAGTGGAGACTGTATCTGGGTGGGGTCGGGTTAATTGCAAATGGTATTCTGTCTGTGTTTTATGGTTGCATTTCTTTTCCTCACTGGCTTGAAGACAAGGTTAGTCTGAGTAGGCAGATTGCAAAGGAGGCCACAATATCCCCAAACTTCAAAACCTGGATGAATCCAGGGACCTATGACCTACTCATTTATGTTAACATATATTCCCAGGGCCGTGCAGCAACCAGTCCTCACTCCACATTGCACAATTGCAGGGTTTTGTATGAAGGTTTGCAGGGAGCATGCCAGAGCCTATTTCTAAACAGTCTGATGATTTATTTGATGCCTTTGGATATTTAAGTAGTCTGCAGTATATACGAAGTGTCTGAAATGTTTATTTTTTCCTTGCTTTAATGTGTGGGACCCCTCACAATGTCTTGTACACCCCAGGCACTCAATAAATATGATTTATGGAAGATGTAAATAAATCCAAACCAGGATTATGTCTGTGTTCATTAATTTGTAGCTCCAGAAGGCAGTCCCCCCTTCTCCAAACTTAAGAAAGAGAAAAATCCTCACCAAATTACAGAAGAAAAGAAAGTGAAAAATGCATGACTCAAGGGCCCAAGTAAAAAGTCATGAAGCTCCCTGGAGGAAAATATGAAATGCTTGAATATGCTCTCAGCTTTGGTATATATATGCTGTGTGACCTTGGACAAGTTGCTTAAACTTTCTGTGCCTCAGTTCACTTGTTTGCAAGATGAAGATGGTAATGACAGCAGCCTCTTGTGGGCTGGCTGTGAAGTTCCAATGAGGTCATTTGTATAATGCTACTGTGTGGCAAAAAATGGTGCAGGTGTTTGTCGTTACGATGTTTCTCATTTTTGGATGAGACACCTGAAGCTTACAGACTCAAATGCCATGCCTGAGGTTGCCCTGCTCCTGCCCTTGGGGGTGGGTAACTGACCGGGAAGGGGTACAAGATTTGAGCCTAGTTTTGCAGCTCCGTAGCCCTAGCTTCTGCCCCCAGGCTGTCAGGTGTCTCTGCAGTGGAGGTGGCCCCATCTCACACCCCTCGAAGCCGGGCTCTGGACCTGTCTGGTCTCTGGGAATCATCTATTTCTAAACATGCTCAGAGCAGGAGTTCTGGTCAACTCTGACTCATCCTAGAAGGTCCAATGTCACCAGGCTATCTCTCCACCCCGTCCTCTTGCCCCTTCTGAGCAAAAGGAAAAATAAAACTCAAGAGAAAGAAGAATGTCACCAAACAGCTGGAGCCAGCAGCAAAGACCCATCCTCGTGCATAGGTCCCTCCTGATTAGTGAATTCTTGGCTGTGAATGTGCCCTTTATGGAAACCTACTGCTAATCCTTCCTCCATTCTGCGGACATAGGACATGTCACTCCCTCCCTTCCCCTGGGGGTCCCTGCCTGCTTCCCCCTCTGTCTGAAGGACCTTCCACGGCTGACCCCAGCCTTGCCTTTGGAAAGTCCAGCTGGACTCCCCACCCTCGCAGTTTCCTTGGGCCACATCAGGAGAGAGTCTTTCCTGTCCTCCCTGGTCTTTCTGAAGCTTAATTGAGTTGAATACACATATAAATTTTCAAATGCACATTTCAGCTTGATTTAGCTCTTCTTAGAAGAAACCAGTATAACGAGCCCTCCGAAGGCTGCCTGGCCGTGGCACCAGGAAGTAAGCACTAGTAAATCAAATAGGAAGTGCATGAAAGAATGATTTGGAGAGACAGCCTTGAAAATCACCCCTTCTCCAACAGCTTCCCCCAAATCAGGAATTCTTTCTGTCTAATTCTGTATATGTTCTTGTTATTGACATATAACCAGAGTGGATAAGGTGTACCGATCTTGAGTGTTCAGCTCAACCAGGCTCAGCTTTATGGGCGTGAGACCTGCATGATCATGCTGAGCATCACACTTAGAAGTGCCCACTCTTTGTTTAATGCTTTGCTGTTGCTGTCCTAAAAGTCTTAACAATTTTTTAACAAAATACTGCTCATTTTCATTTTGCATTGGGTCTTGCAAATTAAGCTACCAGTCCTAAGATCACTGAGTTATTTCATATGTCTACATGCATATAACCACCTCCTTGATCAAGATATAGAATGTGTCCAGTTCCCAGAAAGGTCCCTAAGGCCCCTGCTCAGTCAGTGCCCCCTGGAGGTGACCGCTGTTCTGACTTCTGTCACCCTTGTTGTCCTTGAACTGCGTGCACGTGGGATTGACCGTGTTGTTTGGTGACTCAACCCCCTCCCCTTACTATGGGGGTCATCCATTGCACAACTACACCCCAATTTATTTTTCTATTCATCTGTTGATGGGCACTTGGGTTATCATCTGCTCTCAGCTTCATGACTAAATTTGCAATGAACATTCGTGCATGTGTCTTTGGGTGAACAAATACACTTATTTCCCTTGAGTATATGCTGCGTTATAGGTTGGCCACTGATTTAGCGTTAGTCCCATCTGTGTTCTTCCTGTGTGAATCAGAGCTGCGTCGTTTAGACAGTGAGATCTAATGGGAAACCGTGTCCCTACAGGAGCTCTCAGACAGGTTTTTGGCTGTGGTGATGTCACCAGTGAGATGCTGGGATCTCGCATTAGAGCGTTTCTTTTCTTATTCTCATATCTATGCATAAAGATTTCCATTTCTTTAAAAAAAATGTAACTGGACATCAAGTTTTGATAACATTTTCTGTGTTTTTTCCTCCATTAATCAGAACCTGTGGAAACCAGATTGACATAAATGCCTCCCAGGGTGTTGGCTAATCTTGTTGGCACGTCCTGTGGGCACTATCTCAGGGCCAGGGCCAGGGCCTGTTGGATCGTTTGAGCCTGTGGTCATGTTCTGTGGTATATGTGCAGGAAGACTTGTAGCTAGAAACAAGTACCTATCAGTGTATCCAGATTAACGCCCCTGTTGCCAGCGTCTGGGATCTTGTGGGGTCAGGTGAGCAAAGGAAAAGAGGCCAGGTTCAAAAGGCACTGACAGCTGAGCCCCCAGTGATGCATCAGAGTTCCTGTGGTCCAGGAAGCCGAAGCGATGCTGCAGACCAGGGCTCTGGCCCTCCATCTCCCATGGAGATGGGAAATGAGGACGCTGCTCCCAGGCTCATGCCCACTCTCTCCAGGCTGTTCCTGACTCATCCGCCCAGCGCCGGGGGAGCACCCGCTGCGTGTCAGGCTGTCTGCCAGGGGCCGGGATGCGGGGTGAGCTGGGCAGTGAAGTGCAAGAAACAGCATGGGCTTTGAAGTCAGCAGTACCTGGCTGTGAGTCCCGACTTGGAAAACTGTGAGCCAGGTGACCTTGGGTGTGTTACTGCCCCTCCAGGCAATAAAATGAGGTAGAGGATAGTGTTGGCTTTGGGGACAGACTTAGCTGCATTCAAAGCCTGACTTGATTGCTTTCCTGACTGCCTGGGCTGGTTATTTCAGCACACTGTGCCTCAGTTTACTCATCTGTAAAATGAGCCTAGTAACAGCACTGATCTCATGAAGTTGCTGTAAAGATTCAAGAAGCTGATGTAAAAAAAGAAAAAAAAAACAAAAAGAACTGGTATGAGTAAATACTTGATAAATATTAGCTTTCATAATTATTATTGTGGTCATTTTTTACAATCTTACCTAGGGTGTTTTGGTTAGGATCAAATGAGGTTATACACACAGATAAATGAATAAATAACATGTCCATTCTGTGCCCAGTAAATGGTACACACTTAATAAATAGTAGCAGAATTAGAGCAAGAATATTTTAGTTGTTATTTTTATTATTGCCTAATATCATCCAACAAACATTTATCAGGTACCTGGCATGGGCTAGGAATAAAACAAAGCTTCTGTCCTCAGGGAGCAGGTGTGCCAAAGACAGGGAATAAACAAATTAACATATGCATATATAAAAAATACAAACAGTCTTCTTATTAAAAAAAATAAAGTAGAGTGAATGACGGAGAGAGGCAGAGTGGGGTGCAGCTGTGATGGGGTGGTCAGGGAAGGCCTTTTTGATAAGGACATGGTTGGAGCAGGAGCTGAAGGAGAGAAGTAGGGAGCCAGGTGGGTATCAGGGGAAGAGCATTCTAGGCAAAAGGTATAGGGACTGTGGGTCCTAAATAAAGGGAACAAGACCAGAGAGGCCAGAGGTCAGGGCAGAAAGGATACCAGGGCAGACACTGGAAATGTGAGCCGTGGCAATGTGGATTTTATTCCTGCAAGAGGGGGAGAGCCATGCCTTTCATTACTTAGATACTTAAAGGATATTTTTGGCTACTGTTTATAGTGCAGGGATAGGATGGCAGGGGAGGAAGGGAGGCAGTTAGGAGATGACCCCGTGGTCCGGGCCACAGATGCTAGTGGCTCAGACGAGAAGGGTGGGGGTGTCTTGGACACGTTCTGGTCTGCGTTGTTCCTGTTTTACAGATGAAACCAAGTCCACAGCACCAAGAAAGAAAAGCAAGCTTTAGAGCTAGCAGATGGAGAACAGGGCCGTGAAGGCTGGGGGAGATGACAGAAATTCCTCTTTTGTTCCCTTTAGAACTACTATGAAGCGCTGAGCGGAGTCGGCTGACATGTAAATTTTATCTGAAGCCGTTCATCCCACAGCACCTGGTTCCTCGCTACAAGTCTTCCTGCACGTCTACCCTGGCTGGCAGGAGTGACGGTCACACACGCACACACTCCAAGGTCTAGTTTTTCAGGCCAGGCAAAAGATTAACGTACATTTTTCATCTTCCATAGGCCTGCATTAGCTCTTTATTTGTTAAGGGACTTGATCTCATTACGGATCAATTTGCTGAGTATTGAATAAATGGGAAACTGAGGCAGGCGTTGCATTCCTCGAACGACCCCACTCTGGTTCTTGAAATATCTGAAGCCATTTCCCGTGTGAGCCCAGAGATTAGTTTTTGTTCTTGTTTTACAACTTTGTAAAGTTGTAAAATTTACCATGGTTGGTCACTCCCGGGGTCGGCCTTCTTGTGCAGGGTTTGTGATATTTTGCATGATAAGAAACGTGGATTTGCGGAGGGGAAGGGAACTTTGGAGTCAGGCAGGCAGCCCTGGCCGTGATTAACCCTTAACCAGCCGCTTACTCACTGGGCGACCATGAGCCAAGATCCCCATCTCTGCAAGCCACGTGTTACGTATTTATATACGTAACATGAGCAATTCCTGCTCCAACCAGAGCAATTCCTGCCTGAACTAGCATATTCAACCCGGGGCAGGTTCCCAAGTTCTTGCGTCGGATTTGTGAGCGCTGTCTGGCTCCTTCCGGTTGCTCAGTGCATGGAAGCAGTTTTGATGAGTGTCTCTCCCTCTGAGCAGGAGCAGAGCATCCTCATCACAGGTGGCTTTGGCTTTGGTCTCTGTCTTTCCCCACTGGTTCTCCTCCCCACTGTGGGTGGCCCCAGAGTCTCCTGTCTTGGCTTCCTCCAAGCCTTTTGGATTTGAGTTCAAGCCACCAGCCCTGCCCACAGCCTGGGCGTTCCTCTGAAGCTCTCGCCTTTCCTCTCTGCTCAAAGGTGGGCTCAGCTTTATGAGACTCAGAAGCTTATAAAATTTTCGGATCGCTAACAAAATTATAAATACAGAATTGCTAGGGTATTTCCTAGTATCTTCAAAGGAATCTATACAAGTGGGGGGCCTTGGAACTTTGGTTTCTTTAACAAATCTATCACTTATAGTAGTTTGTATTCAAAAACTAAATGTGTCTTAGCATCAAATCATGCTTGGAGTGATCTAGGCACAAAGGAGGCTGAACCATAAAATTGGATTGCATGCTGCGTGTCTAGATAACCTTTGCCCCCTTGGAATATAGCAGCAGGGTGAGCTTTGGTGTCTCATACTTTTACCTGCATTGAGTCAGTGAATAAAAAAATAGACTTGCTCACTGGATTAGTAAAAACTGGTGCAAGTTTGTTTTAATGGAGATATCTTTGATTATTAGTAAGATTGAACGTCTGTTGATTGATGAGTGGGCCATTTCCTTATGTATAATCTTTTTACTGTTTTATGGCATATCTGTTCTTGATACAGTATGGGTATTAACCGCATAAGCAACATTTCCATGTAGGAAGGGATTAGGAAAGAGAATCAAATTGCAAGAGGCAATTTTGAATTTGTTTCGAAGCTGTATTTAAATAGAAAGCATACTGGTTTTACTTAGATTATGTATTACAGATCAATAATAATAGTACGGTTTTCTAAAGTTGCTTTTATTTTCACTTTATAAATGATGAGTGAAAATCTTGGGTTCCTATCGTAGCAGAGGGATGGGGTATGTAGGGGGTTTTCCAGGTGGAGGGAGACACCGTCACTGATATGAACTGCTTTCGTCGTATTAATATTTCCAGGTAATATATTTCTTCCATTGTGTTGCTTACTGTACAGTTTTTTAATATTTTGGGACTCTATATGGGGATTTTGGAAAGCAAATTTTTCAGTGCTATGATTTACCTCTTGCATTTTTCTTTATGAATTCCACTATGGATACAGAAGAAATGCTACCAAAATCACCAGATACTGGTGGTGTGAAATTTCATTCGCATAGCATTTTTTTTTTCCCTATGTAAAGCTTTCTGCAAGGGAAGGTCTGGTGCAAACTCTCTGGACTTCTCTAAAGTCCAGTTTGGTCAGGCGAGAGTCAGATTATTATAACCACTTCTCGGTCACTCATTTGTAGCCCACATCTTGTGAGGAACTGGGTTTCGAATCTCAGTCAACTCTGGTACCTCTGACTTTCCTAACACAGAGGGGGAAATAAGGTTTCCTTTAACCTAACGTGCCCTGGTGTTATTTGCCTGATCCGGTTCTCCGGGAAGAACAAGAACCAGAATGTAGGAAGTGAAACACGCTTTAAAAAAAAATCACAGGGGGAAGAGAGTGAATCGCAGGGATGGGGGTGGGGGAGTAGGGGATACGGCTTGCAAAACAGCCCCTTCGTATTTCAGGGCTGTGGTTATTAGGAAGCGCTAAAGGCAGACACCATGAAGCATGAGAGGATGCACCTGACTCTGCATCCAGGTATGTCCTGAGCGCTAAATACACAGGCAACACAGAACTGATCGGTAAATGCCTTGGCAGAAAACTCGCCAAAGCTTAAGGCAGCAGCTTCCTGGCATTCAATCAGGTAGAGAGCGGCTGGAGCGATTGCAGGAGGAGCGATTCTTCAAAGGGTTCCATTTTAATTACAAGCTGGTTGCAGAATATGACTTCCAGAACCCTCCCTGCTACCTGGGTTCACTTCCAAAACCTAATGGAGTTACATCGGCCAAATGAAAGACTCCCAAATCACAGTGACAATTTTCCTGCCCAACCTCACTAAGCTTTGTCTTCCCACGAGTGCCAGCTCGGCTCGAGGGATTTTAGACTCTAAAGAGAATTAGCTCCCTCTTGCCCTCCTATTGCATTAAGAAACTGGCAACAGATCAAAAAAAAAAAAAAAGGTATGTGTTCTCATACAGGGCCCACCCTGTGATTTCTACTGTCCCCCAAGAACCTGCAGGGATTTGGAATTCTCCTTTTGCCTCTGCTTCCCTCTCCAACCCAGTGGTCTCCCAAACTGGAGTTGCCCCAAATGCCTCACATTGCACTTCTCTCTCTGCAGGCTGTTCCAAACGCAAACTCTGAATCTTTTTAGGGGAGCTCTGATTGTCACCCGTTTGAGCGTGTATGTAATGAAGATGGTCTTGGCCAGGGAGTGCCCTCTAAAAATCAGTGAGGGAATTAGCCGGGCATGGTGGCGCATGTCTGTAGTCCCAGCTACTCAGGAGGCTGAGGCAGGAGGATCGCCTGAGCCCAAGAGTTTGAGGTTGCTGTGAGTTAGGCTGACGCTTATGGCACTCTAGCCTGGACAACGGAGTGAAAGACTGTCTCAAAAAAAAAATCAGTGAGAAAAAAAAATAAGAGACTCTCAGAGAGGCAATATATATTAGGCACCTACTGTATGCCAGGTGCTAATCACCTCCATTGGCACTTTCTTAATGCACGCTGCAGGGGTGAAAGCAACTTTTGCTATTTTACCTAATCCTTACAACTCAGAGGGTTGGGAATTCTTATCCCCATTGCACAGAGAAGGAAATTGAGGCTAAAGGGGGTTTGGGGAGTTTGCTCAGATTCTCATATCTTAAGGAAACAGCAGAGCTGAGGTTTGCACCTAAGGCTGGTTGGTGCCTAACAGGATTTTATGGCAATCAGACAGGGTGATGGAGAGAGAAACACTCCGCAGGGGGGATATTTACATACGAATTAACGTTATAGCAAATGCTCCTGTGTCTACACTGAGCTTTAGTTTCTTCCTTTATAAAATGGGATTCTGAGAGCATCCTCCTCAGGGACTTGTTGTAAAGATTAAAAGAGATAAAGTGGTCACGATCTTGTGGAACAGTCCCTGAGACTATGCAAGTCTTGGCAAGTGACATTATTATGATTAACAAAAATGCATTTCATTTTGATGGAAAGAGAGAGAACCCTTAATCACAGCTAGGAAAACCCTATTTCTGCCTTGGTTACTTTTGGGCCACCCTGGGTGGAGCTGACTCCCCTACAGCAAGTGTTTCCAAAACCTAGCTATGTGACCTTATCCAATAGAATCCTCGAAGCTTTGTCTCTTGTCAAATAATAACTCATGGCTTCATCTGTATATGGACACAGCCATCCCCAGACCTGTCTGCCTCCAAGAGAGGCTATCAGTGAGAAAATAGATGCATTGGAGAATAAAAGTGTTTTAAGCATATAAAAGGCACATTCTGATAATAAATGTCATAAGAAAATAAATGCAACTGTGAGAGAACTGTCCAGGTAATGGGAATGTGTACAAGAAGGAAGGGATGGTCCCAAGCCCCGAGCTAGTTCTGTGCCCTGCAGCGCAGGTACCACTGAAATGGTCTCCCTCCCTCCCCACAGAGCCATTCTTCAGAAAGTGGGCTTTCAAAAGTCTTTTGCAATTTAAAAATCCCATCAGTTTCTGCTGAGCACCCACAGGGACTTCCCTGCACTTCCCTGTTCTGTTCCTAACTGTGAAGTACGGCAGCTCAGTACGTAGACTCTGAGGCCAGGATGCCCGGGTTCAAACCCCGCAGCTGCCACTGACAATGTGAATTGCTCGGGGCAAGGTATTCAGAGCCTCAGGACCCAAATCAAGCTTATCCCTTTTGGAATTCTTCATCTGCTTTTCTCTTTTGAAAATCTATTCATTTCGTGCTCAAAGGCTCACAGACACTAACTACCCTGTTTCCTGGGATGCCTCAAGAATTAATCGGTGATATCCGTAAAATTTCTCAGCACCCTAGTCCGGGGGTCAGCAAACCATGTCCTGTGTGCCAAATCCAACCTCCACCCAGTTTTGAAAATAAAGTCTTATTGGAACACAGCCATGCCCCTTCATTTCACTATTCTCTGGGGCTGCTTTCCCGCTAAAACTGCAGCGTCGAACAGTTGTAACAGAAACCGTATGTGATCTGCAAAACCTAGAATATTCCCTATCTGGTCCTTTACAGAAAAAGCTTGCCAACCTCCGTTCAAGTTCAGCATCCCTAAAACCAATTTAGGGTGTAGAAAATCTAATGTGATGAGCATGTCTGTTTAAACTATACAATGTTGCTATAACCAACAGAAATTCATTAAATATCAGTGTTGTGCTAATTTAGATATCGTTTATGGTGCAGGTTTTTAAATGTTGCAATTTGGGATGGGGAAAACTTAAATGGGGGGGGTGGACCCTGTTCATCAACCTTTTGGGATAGCGAATTGGGCAAAGCATCTTAAATCAAATTTGTTGGGCACCTGGTAAACCAGGCACCACGAGAAGCACTTTATACATATGAACGCATTTACCCCTCACTGCAGCCCTAGGAGGTTGCTACTGTTACTATTTCTTCAGGGGCCATAAATTCTGGAAACAAAAGGAAATGTACATAATGTCATCAAGAAAATCTTCGGTCTATAAAAAGATAATAAATTATGTAAGTCTTAGGACTTTACGGACAAAGGTATATTTTATGGGTTAAGAATTGGGGTTGAAATTGATACAGTGGTTGCCAAAAGTTGCGCAACAGGTTGAGTGAGGGGGCGAGCAGTCAGACTGGCTGTCAGCATCAAGGCTGTGCAGGTCTAAGCTTTCGGCCACCCTGCCTTGTTCAACATCATGGGGTAACGGTGTAACATGGGATCAGGGCGTGAGGATCCCGGTAAGACGCCTTCCCTTTAGACCGGAATCCCCTTTGCCGGGGCTGGGGCTTTCCTTATCACGTCACATATCCTGGGCTTCCGTTCCCTTCCCACCGTGTTTGCTCTGTTCTTCCCGGTTTAAGCTCATTCCCTTTGATGGGTAAGACAAAAGCAAATGAAGAATTGAGTCCTCCTGCCTCCTCGCTGTCATCTTTTAATTTTACATGCCTGCCTCAAGCGGTGCCTTTACATCTTTCTTTATTCTTCTAGTTCTTACCAGAACTCAAAAGGTCCGTGGGCGTGTGTGGGTGCGTGGGGGAGGGCGGGGGTGGGGCAAGCAGGCCTGTGCCTTAACGACGGAGCCCGGGCTCTGGAGACAGCCCGTCTACGTTCAAATCCTGGTTCCCGCGGACTAGCTGTGGGGCTCTGCGCCAGTGACTTACTCCCTCTGAGCTTCATGCGCCCATCTGTAAAGGCAGGATTATGATAACACCTGGGTCTCAGGCTGCGGTAGGGATTCAGTGATGAGAGAGCCTCTGAAGACAGGGTCTGTAGCAGAGCGCCCGCCGTGTCGAAAGCCCGTGATGATGCCAAGTGCCTCGACGGTTGCTCTGCAGAGGTGAGTCCGGCCTCCTGCCTTCCCAACTCAGCTTGCCTTGTTGTAGTCACTCTTGAAGGTAGATGCCTCTGTAGTGGGTTGAAGGGTGGCCCCCTGCAAAAGAGATGTTGCGTAGAACCTCTGAATGGGACCTTATTTGGAAAAAGAGTCTTTGCAGATATCGTTAATCTGTATTTTATGGATTAAAAATTGAGGTTGAAATTGATAAAGTGGTTGGCAAAAATTGTACCCCAGGTTAAGTGATGAGACAACTGAGTTTAAAGTCACTTGTCCAAAGTCACGCAAAAGCACAATTCACGTGTTCAGTGACATAAGCAGACCTTTATTGAGAACATACTCCACTGTAAGCACTGAAGGTACACAACAAAAAAGACAATATTCCCCCTTTCCTGGAGTGGATGTTCTCAATGGGAGACACACACTTTGGAAAGTTCTGAGATTCTACAGGCTTGTGGTAAGCATTCAATACATACGTCTACCCACCGCTCTCTGACCAGGCTGGGGAAAAGAAAAGGGAGGAATTAGTAGCTATCAGTTCATGATCACTTTCTCCCAAGGTTGTGTCACTTCTACTCAACTAATAGTTCCTTCTCCTGGGCCTGCAGTTCCCCTCAGTACTTCCTTAACCCTCCCGGAAACGCAGTGGTCAGCAAGATGCCCGGTACGAGGGGACCGAGTCTGCAGGGAGCAGTGCAGGCGGTTGGGACGTCTCCTGAGAGCCCTCCCCTCGCCTGGGTGCCGGCTGTGTGATGCAAAGCAGGGTCCATCACCAGACGCTCCCTTCAGTGGGCCCTGGAGCACGAGCGTTTCCAGGGCCGGTTCCCTTCTCTGTCTCCTTCCTCTCTCCTTTACTCACATGGTCACCATGGCTCTTGCAACCTCAAGTATATCCCCTTCTTTAATTTTTTAAACTTATTTTTTAAAAGTTGTATCGGTGATACATTTTCATGTGGGAAACAACAAAAAGATTAAAAAATGAAAACAACCCATAATAATTCTGACCTACTTCTCTCCAGTCTGACCCCCCTGACGTGACCAAGGTCCCGGTTTCTCCCCCGGGGCATCTCTGGTAACATCGTAACTGGTGTCCCTGCGCCACTCAACGTCACCCACTCTTTCCAATTGCACCCTGAGGCTGCACTGACTTTTCTGATGTGTGAATCTGATCAAGTCACCAGCCCTTCAAACCCCTACTTAAGGCAAAACTAGGATTCTTTGTGGGGGCCTGCATGGACCTGTCAGCTAACTGTGGGACCACATCGGCCTCTGCCCCTGGGGTGTGCACACCCTAGCCATGACCTTGAAGCCCTCCTTGAGCCTGGCTAGATCAATCCCCCCAAGATGCCCATAAGCTCAGCACCCCATCTGTGCTATATACTGTTTATTTGTGCAATTCTTTTACCTGGCTTCTCTGGAAAACAAGAAGGTTTGTTTCTGTTTCCCATGTTATCCCGGCACCCAGCACAATGCCTGGCTCATAGGAGCCACTTAAAGTACTTTTGCTCCCTTTCTACCTTTTGCAAAGAATTCCTAGGCACCTCCCTATTGCCTTTCTAGGCAGCGAACCTATTGTTCTTCTCAGATCTCGAACATGATGCAGAAAAGCAGGTTCTCTTCTTAACTCAGTCCTCAGAGTCACTCATTCCCTTTCTACCTTGTCCCCTGGAGACCCACAGTGTGGCCAGTGGGGAACCCACCGAGTGCCAATAGCCTTCCTAGAAACACTCAGGGACACTTTCCCACATCAAAGCAAAGATCCCTTCTTTGATGTTCATTCAGGTTCGCCCTGGACTGAGCCTTGTGCTCCGCTGCCCCCTCTCTCACACACACCCTGCATTCAGAGCCGGCCTCGGTTCTTCCCCGACCCTGGGCCTGGGGCCTGCGCTTCTCTCTGCTGAAATGCGCTTCCAGCCTGGCCTCAGCGGGGCCGGATCCTCCCCACGCTCAGGGCGTGGCTGGTTTGCCGTGGGGCTGCCACCGACTTTCGTCCTCCTCCCCAGCCGCCAGGTTCTCATAGCCCTTCCCCGCTCTTCCTCTGCGTAAAATACGGGATGTGACATTTGGGACATACTTATGCTAAAAAATTACTTATTGTTTATCTGAAATGCAAATTCAACTGGGCATCCTGTATGTGCATTTGCTAGACCTGGCCCCTTCCTGGGGCCCAGACTGTGTTCTGATGGATTCTCTCTAACCTAAGGCTCCCTAAGACTGTGCTCTGGAACTTTCCTTGTGAGAATTCTGGCAGGACAGGCATAGAGGCAGATCACTGTATGTCGATGTTGCTTACTTTAACACAGTGATTGGCGTAGATACATCATAAATCACCTAGTAAACAAATGAATAATAATGACCCTAATAATAGCTGCCAAGTGTGGAGGTAGCATAAGACATAAACATCTGACTTTTCATTAGGCACCTGAGTTCAAATCTCACCTCCTTCACTTACTGAACTGTGACTTTTGGAACTGTTTCTTGGCCTCACTCTGCTCATCTTTAAAAGGGGACTTTAAAAGGGGACTAGTCTATGGCCATCCACCCTGAGCACGCCCTATCTCATCTAAAAAGGGAATAAAAATGATACCTCCAGCATAGAGTTCTTGTGAGGATTAAATGAGATAATCAATATATAAAACACTTAATGCAGGACTAGCAAGTACTCTATAAATGTCAACTATTACTTATTAAGTCCCAGGCCCTGCCAGACACCACAATAGTGCCATATCATTTAATGATGTAACGCAACAGCTCTATGGGATACATGTTAAAATGTCCATTTTGTCAGGCAACGCTGGAGGATTGGGGACAGTCACTAGTTTGGCCAAGACCACACCATTAGTAGAGGAACTAGGATGAGAGTCCAGGTCACTGGCTCTTCCTCAAGAGATGACTTTGCATGAGAAGCAAACTCCAGACCTTCGGACAGATGCCCCAAGCACCAGGAGCCGCCCTCAGAGACCGGAGGGGCAGCTGTCCTGCAGAGCCCACGATGGGCCTGAACTTCCACCCAACTCATGGGCTGACCAGCTGCCACCCACTCTGCCTTAGGAAGCCTGTAGCCGAACTCCCAGCTTTGAAATTTGAAATTTCAAAGCTGAGAAAAATTTGAAAGCTGAGAAATTTCTCCTCTTGCATTTCAGGAAGCCCAGTATCTCCTTTGGTTGATGTTTTAGCAGAACAGGAACAGCTTTCTCCTTTACTCTTGTTCCCCTACAATCTGTTCTCTGACCATCTTTTAAAAATAGAAATCAGACCAAGATCACTCTGCCGCAAAACCCTTTATCGTACCCAAATAAAATCCTCAGAGCGCCGGGCCCTCCAGCGCCTGGCTCCTGCCTTCCCTGATGCTTCACTTTGTACTGTTCTCTTCCTAAATCTTGACACGGGTCTTCCTTCCCTCTGCTACAAAACCCTAGTTTGGTGGGACTCGTACCCTTGAACTAAGCCACGAGTGTCACCCCTGCCTGTATCTTAGAATCTCCCGGGAGCTGCATGTATTTTAAATATCTTCTCAATATGGAAGCAACAGCTTAACTTTTCCCTCTGCAGGGAGCCCGTCCTCCCACCCACCTGGAGGAATCACAGTGCACCATAGTCTCAGCCACACTCTGTCCCACCCCCCAGCTGAAATGTGTGGCTCCTCTGCATTTCTTTACAGGGTCATTTCTCTCCCTCTGCTGGAATAGAAACTCCAGGAGGGCAGAGAATGACTCTGCTAATTTTCTCACTCTATACCCAGTGCGCCCAAATGGCCCCAGTATGTCGTAGTTGCTCAATAAATATTTATCAGAGGGATGAACATGTAAATATATAAATTAATGGAGAAATAGTTAATAGTTTAAGAATAGTCAGGAGCGTGCCAAGGAGCTCACCTGTTTCTTTTGAAATGCATTATTGTTGCCCGATTATTGTTGCCTTACACCTACCCGGGATCTGTGACAGCCAGAATTTTCTATGTATGTGTAGAAACGGGCACTTTCACAAGCAATTCTGCTGGGCTAAGGGGATGGACTGAAGGTCGGTGTTAATTTAATCCACTAGCTAACATCCGGTTTTTCAACCTTCTGCCTTATGAAGAAATGCTGTAGGTACATTTTTGCAAATGGTCTGAGGCACTGATCCATAGAACTTCTAAAGTTTACTTCAATTAGAAAGAGTTTCAGGTAAAGATCAAATTCATTAAGTCCTCTTGGGGGCCCCCCCTTAAAGTTCATCTTAATTAGCCATCGTTTCTTTTTTGGTGGCTTGGTAATTGGCTGGACTTCACCCTGGATGTAGAAGAATTAGAGGGCCCCCACCCCCGGTAGACACAGCCCCAGGTTCTCTGCCTGGGTTTTCAAGGGCATGTGGGGCATTTCAGGAAAGGGTTCCTGCTTAAACGAAGCACTAATCTGCCAGCATAAAAATCTTCGGTTGGTCACAGAAGTGAATTTTCCAATTTTCTCTGCTGAAACAAATAGCTGCACAGGAAGTGCTGTTTCATTTTTGCCTCTTCATTTTTGTGGGTGTGAGTTTCATGGAGGTTGGAGGGTTCTGATGGCTGTCCAGGCGCAGGCAAGCCAATTTGCTGTGGGGATGAATCCACAGCTTTTCTCTTCCAAAGCACAGCCTTGGACTAAATAGAATAGGGGAGTCTTCCAGCAGAGGCCGCGTTTTCTGGTGTCCTGAGATGCTCTTTTCCCTGTGTCTCTTGTAGACTTCAGAGTATTTTATGGCACAATCTTTGATACTCAGGGAACAGGTGCAAACATTGTTAAGTGAGAGAATGTGTCTCACAGATGATTTTAAGAGGAACCATGAAATGGATGTATCCCACGAAAATATAATGTTTAATTTACTCCTTCCGAGAACTAGTGATGTTGCGCCAGGAGCTGTCAGCAGTAAATCATCCGCCGATGTAGACGACACCCAGTAATGTAGTTTTGGGAGCCTTCTTTCTGGCGGGTATGGCTCTGGGCTGATGAATCCACCCTGTGTGGCTCTGGGGCAGGTTTGTGGCTGCCACACATTTGCATCTTTGCATGGGTTGGGGAATGGAGAGGATGGGGATGGAGGACACTAGGAACTGCTCATGTACTGGGCACGAGGGGTCATAGTCTCCTCCTCCAGGAAGCCCTTCCTGATTAGCATGACTATGCCTGGGGATGCAACTTGCTCTTGCTGTCTAGCATTGCACAGGATGATGCTCTCAAGCAGGGCTCTTTGGGGAAGTGTAGTGGATGCAACCTGGGGGGACAGGCACAGTCAGATGGGTCATCCTCAAGTAACCCCATATTTCCTGCTGGCCTGAGAGCCCCAGGAGGCGAAGCCCACGTCTGTCCTGCTCATCCCTGTAGCTTCAGGGCCTACACCAGAGTGATTGCTGGCACATTCTAAGTGCTCACAGCATATCTGGGGAATGAGTGAATGAATGAATGAATGAATGAAGGCATGCTCTGCTTACTCCTCAGCTAGGCACTGAAAGGAGAACTAAAGAAATGCATGACACTCTCATGTTACAGAATGTGCCCATTTGCTAGGGGAAAGTGAATGAATGAATGAATGAGAGATCATAAATCCTCTCCAAATGGAGAGGTGAGCTAGAAAGCACAATCTGCTTGGAACTGTCATGCACACAGAAGTGCAGACAATGACGTTGTCCAGTGAGCTGCGAGTCAGGTGAAGCCCAGAGCAGCATCACCAACCCAGGTGTGAGGAAAATGGGACAATGGTCACTGAGAAAAGTGGAAAACAACGTGTCTTCCTCCACCCTGGGCTATTCCCTCTGGGAGGTCAGGGATGGTGTTGGCTTTCCTCGCTGTCGTAGCCCTTGTGCCCAGAATAAATAAGAATTTGTGGAAGGAAGTTAGGGAGGCAGTAAAGATGGAAGGATGGAAGGAAGGAAGGAAGGAAGGAAGGAAGGGAGGGAGGAAGAGAGGGAGGGAGGGAGGAAAGACAGGAAGGTAGGGAGGTGGGAAGGAGAGGAGGAGGGCGGAGGAGGGAAGGGAGGAAGAAAAGAAAAAATCCAGGACTAGGTAACTCCTGGCTGCATCTCTTACTTGTGTGGGGTAGTACATTTTCATTTCTCCCAGTTTTGGTTTTCCCCTTTGCCTAAATAAGGGTAATAAACCTTCCCTAGAGGGAGAGCATGCAAATTCGTGCGATGACTTACTTCAAGTGCCTGCCATGTTCTTGGTGCCCAGCAAACATTGGCTTCTCTGTCCACACCCCTGTCTTTTAGTCCAACATCTGGGTATTGGCAACCAGCCCACAGAGGAAGGAAGAAGTGAGTGATTCTGTTTTGTTTGAGTCCTCCCATGGGTGCTCTTCCCTCTGTCCCAGGCTCCGGGAGTCCTATGATGCCCACTTAATATTCTACAGGACCCAGACCTCTCATTTTCCACCCATCCTCCTCCTGATAAGTGACATTTTCTTGAAAGGCAATTCTTGGCATACCAGAAGAGATGGAAAGCCACCTGTCACTCAGGTGGAACTCATTGATGGCAGCTTCCAGTGGCCCTTGGGTTAATTATATTCTGAAAGAAGATGCTTTCGCAACTCAAAGGGGGTACCACCTATCCCATTTAGCAGAAGAGGAAACTGAGGCTGGAAGACATGAAAATTGCATCCTGAATGGTGCAGTTTTAGGCACTGCAGCAGATGTGTGTCAGGGAGGAGGCAGGAAGGTTTTACCAGTGTCCTGAAGACCATGCTGTGTGGGCAGCTGCCTTCTCCATTTATGGGTGAATATAGTTCTGTGGAGAGATGCATCTAGAACATTGCACAAGCTCAAAGTTCTCTGGAAACGGAGTGTGGTGAGCTTGTCAGTACGATCTTCACTGTTTTGGTCATTTGTTAAGTAAGGTCACCAGCAACTTCAAAGCAGTCTCCGCCATCAAATTGGGAATGGAAAAAAAGCTCTTGTTTCGGGTGAGTCACGTTCTGACAGGCGCCTACGCCCTGAGGTTGAGTTCTGCTCTGTTTTCATCAAAATAAACCCATGTTTTGCATATTAAGGTTATGCATGTTAGTGATGCCTTGTGAAAATGACAACTAATTTTCAGTCACGAGCATGAGCTGATCCACTGGTTACAAGGACCAGCAACTCATGCAAGGTGATCAAAATAGCAGGTGCTATTCCTAGGGCCACCATAGTCCCTGAAGAACAAGGCCCCCCCCCCCAGGAGCAGATTGATGGGAGCGCTAGGCACGCATTTCCAGATCTTACTGGACAACCTCTATCTTAACCATTGAAGCATCCCCCTTATTACTGGAAAGGAATGTGGTAGAAAGGAAGGAACTCAGGCTCTGGATTTTAATTTAATACTTGCTTATGACCTCTCTGACCATCAGTTTTTTCATCTTTATGAGTAAAACACCAACCATCTAGGGCTATTACAACAGCATGGTTAAAACATAGGCTCTGGAGTCAGACTGAACTGGATGTGAAACCCACACTCACCACCCAGTATTATGAACTTGGGAAAGTTACTTAGCTGAGCCTAGCCTCAGTTTTCCCATCTGTAAATGGGTAGATTCAACAGCAGCAGGCCTTGAAAGTGTTCGATACATGTGTGCCACCTATCCATAGCTCAATGATGCTTCCATTGGCAGATGCTGTTAAAAGTATAACTATGTTTATAATGAATTTTCATAATTAAATTTTTTATAAAAAAATTTATAACATAGATGTTATCTTCTAGTAGTACCAGTAAAATGCTTTAAAAAATAAAACAGTAGTAGTTTCAACTCTCCCCCACCCACCCAATTTCCCATAGTCCCCTAACTGGCTTCATTTTTCTTCATGCACTTATCACCTCCTGGCGTGTGACATGGGTGGTGCTGTGTTATTGCCTGGCCCTTCCACGAGAAAGTTAGCTCCGTGAGGGCAGGGATGATAGTTCGCTCACTCCTACATCCTCAGATCCTAAGAGCAGTGGCTGGCGCATAGTAGATAATAAATACTTATCAAATGAATAAATAAGTTAATCGTATAACGGACACAGAGGGTCTCGCCCAGCTCGTAGCACACGGCAAGTGCTGCTGCCTGTTTTAAATCCCCGTGTCTCAATACTGCAGGGGAACAAGCGAGGAAGTAGCTGGCTTTGCCTTCTCCACGCCATTTCAAAAGTCGGTTCCACCAGTGCAGGACCCAGGGAGACGCAAGGGCGCCACATGCGCATGCGCCGAGCTTCCCAGGCGCGGCTCCTGCCCCGCTGCCTTCTGGGAAGGGAGAGAGATAGACAGGTGCATCATGGGTAGGATGGCCGAGCCTCCCTCTGGGCCTCCCAGCCTCCTGGTCGTTTCTCGAGGCCCTTAAGCGACGACAAACCAGAATCCTCTGGGGCTTCCTGGTCTTTGCTTTGATGATCCTCCCAGGAAACTGGCCAGCCTTTGCTTGTTGCTAAGATGCCTGCACTGGCTGTGGCTTAATTTGCCAAACAGGTGCTCCCGTGAGAGAGAAAATTTAGGGACTTACCATCCCTTTAGGAAGCCCGTCTACTTATCTCCCCCCCCCCACGCCTGCCTCTCTCCTCCCCCTGAGTGCGTTCTGGCCCTGGGACCCCGCCCTGGAAAGAGCCCTGGGTACCTACGCAAAGAAAAGTGACCTGAACTCTAAGGGACTTTGGGAGACTGATTTAGTGCAAGGAGGAAGCCGAAACACCTTGAAAGTATTTGGTCCTATTACTCCCCATTTCCTCAACTCAGTGATTCTGTTGATCCTCAGATGTGCCGCAGATCTGTTATATAATAACTGCTTTCCAGGGGCAAACACACAGAAGGGACCCCACCCCATGAACCAGTCACATCAATGTTCATATGCATCCCAGTTGTAGGAATGTCCAAGGTGAAGTGTCTACATCTCAAAATCAAAAAAGCCTAGCGGCAAGAGTCACCAATCCGCTGAAGGGTGGTGTGTTCCAAATGGGTGGTTTTCCCTGGCTACTCATTCTTCTGTTATCTAATCATTACAGAAACCCAAGAACACAGGTGCTATCACAGTAAATTTCTGTATGAACAAGCAGGCTCAGACTTGTGCCACTTAACAAAGACTCAGCGAGGGAGTTCTGAGGTTTGCACTCACATCTGCCTGGGCCTTTGGCATCTGCTGGCTGGAACCCTGAGCTGACTTCTTTGGGGTCTTGTCTTCCCCACTTGGGAGCCAAGTGAGAAAGGCAAGAGCACCCGACACTGGGGCTTAGGGGTTTGGAGCACAGGGGCTAAGAGGGGGAGTCCTCACCCCAGACATCTGGAGATGCTTAAAGCAAAGGAACAAGGAAAACTGAAGCTCGAGATGGCCAGAAATGTAGCCCCAACCAAGGAAGACAGAGATAGGAGCCCGACTCTTGGGATCCAGAGTAAATGACAAGATGAAAATACTGTTGTGGGGTGTTGTGGGGAGGGGACAGTGGAGTTCCGATCACAGAACCTGAGCAGCCATTGAAATGTGGAGTCAATTTTTACAGTGGGAGGTGACACATGGGGAGCTGGACATCAGGGAACCTGGCAATGACCAGGCTTTTGCTGTTTAGGGAGAGGGGCCAGATGTTCAGCTCTGACCTCTGCTCATGTTCTACTCTACCTTTCTCATCAGACAAACTCATGCTGCTTCTTCCCATTCTGCAAGACTCTTTGTGCTCCCTTCCTGCTGTGCAGGGGAAATTATTCAAGCCATTAAATGAAAACATTACTATCCTCTCCCCATTTTTTTTTTTTTTTTTTGAAACAGGGTCTTGCTCTGTCACCCAGGCTGAAGTGCACCCAGGCTGAAGTGCATTGGTGTTATCATAGCACACTGCAGCCTCAAACTCTTGGCCTCAAGTGGTCCTCCTGCATCAGCCTCCCAAAGTGCTGGGATTACAGGCATGAGCCACCACATGCTGACCCCTCCCCTTTTTTTGTTAGTATTCATTTATTGGCCCTTACCGAGTGCACATGTGCCAGGCACCAGGCTAACCACTTCCCAATTATTGTATTCATTCTTCATAACATGCTCGTGAGATGGGTGCTATCATTCCCCTTTACAGATGAAAAAACTGAGGCTCAGGAGTTCAGTCTGTGCACAAAGTCACTTAGCTCTATACAGCCAGTCCACCTCTCTCTAACTCTAAGCCTGCATTTTCAACAGCATACTGCTCCTTCTCTCTCCACCCTCCCCACCTCATCTCAGCCCATGTGGGGCAGATGATGCCATAAGACAGATATTCTCAGGCCTCTCTGGGGCCCCAAACAGGCAAACATAAAACAGACCCTTGCCCAGTTGCAGAATAAGTAAACTTGCAAAGGTGCCTGTCTTATATGTAGCCGAGACAATCTGAGTCATCAAATACTCTTATCACTGATGCAAAGGGAGATAAGGGAAGGTATGTTCTCTTCCAAGGGAGACAGGCACGAAGACAGGCCCTGCGATTAGATATGAAGGTAGTGGCTCATTGGGTTACAGAATAATTGCTGTGTTCGCCTGACCTTGATAACTGAGATGTTTCCTTTAGACACTGCCCTACGTATCGGGCACAGGCCTTAGAGGGTAAGATCTAGAAGGAAGGGATTTCTGTCTCCCACTGTGGCTTGTGGAAATTTGAACAAAATAGCAAACAACCTTTTGCAGTTGGGGTGTGCTATGACAGAGCAGCCAGTGGAGAGAGACATGTGCTGGGGGACACCCGTCCTGAGCCAGCCCCTGTGAAATGCATGCTTCAGGGTTAGCAAAATAGAATACAAATACCCGAAAAGATAGTTATTAATATTCCTTTACATCCGCTTTCACATTTAATGCTTGCAATGACCATTCAGTGTGGGCATGATTAGCTCTGTTTTGCAAATGTGTGGCTTTGTGGTTGCAAATGTGAAGAAAAAGTCTGGAAAGGCGCATACGAGCCTGCAAGTAGCTAGTGTACATCCGTCGGTGACAGTCGCATTCCTGATGGAGGAATGTCAAGTTTTACTTTACGTGTTTATACTTTTAAATTGTATTAAAAAATGGGTAGTACTTTTGTAATAATAATACAGAAGGAGGAGGAAGAAGAAGAGGAGATCAAGGAAGGGACGGAGGTTGGGAGGGAAGGAAGGGGAGGAGGGAAGAGCAGGGGGGTGAAAACTGAGACTCCCAGTTCAGCAAGCTACTCAAGGTCAACTCATGCCGTGGGGAAGTGGCCTTTAATCGGCCACCCTCCCTCTGGAGCCTTCCTCTTCCTCTTTGGCCATCCTGCCTGGCTCCCGTGGGCGAGTTGAGTGCTGAGAGATAACAAGGACTCTGCAGCGGTCCACTCTGCTCTCTCTCTCCTTCATGCCTGCAAAAATGCCGACCACTTTCAGGGTGTCGCTGTAGCTCAGTGGCCCAGGACTGGTAGGCAAGCAGGCATCAAGCCGAGACAGGAAAAGTGGGATGAAGAGCTTGGGGGGAAGAAAATCTTCCAAGCTGTGAAATTGAGTCTCTGGAGTGAAACAGCAGAAGTTTCTGGACTGAGAACCAGCTGCAGAGAGAGGGGCGCTTTGTGTCCAACCTGGGTTTAGCAGCCCGCCTCTCCTTCCAGCCAAGCACCCCCCACGCTCACAGCACCCCGGCTCACCCAGAAGCCTGTGGCGAAAGCAACTAAGGACAGACACGAAGCCATTTCCTTAAAAAAAATTTAAAAACAAAAAAAAAATACCACCATGCAAGTCTTGTAAAACGGTGGTATCCATTTGCACACTAAATCCTGGACATTGCAAACAGTTCTGGAAAACTCACATTACCCCCTCAAGGGTCACAGAAAAGACTGCTTGATACGTGTTCTCCTTTTCAGAAAAGAAGTAGGCAAAGGCCAATACCTGCATGCCATTCTTGGGCCAAAAGGTGCAAACTCAAGCTACTTTGCATGAAAAAAATACAGACAAGAAAAAATGAAGTAGGAGTAGGAGGCTCTTTGGACAGAGGCATTTTTCCTTTCTCTTGTGTATAAAGCCGCCAAGAGACCAGAGAGAGGACTGCGAGGCAGAGAGAGCCTGGCAGCAGGCAGGAACCCGGAAAAATCCAGGTTAAGGAGACCAGGAGACGCCGCCGGGGGTGGCCGATGCTGAGGGTGTGGGTGTTTGATTTTGGCACATTTTGCAGGGGGAATAAAAAATGCAAAAGCAGCCGCAGCAGCAGCGCGGGTGGAAGCTCGTGCTCCCGAGAGCAGCAGCGCCAGGGCAGTCAGCTGAAAGCAGCACGGTCCTCCCGCTCCACACCTGCCCGCGGCCAGCCTCTGCCAAGAGCAACTTGGTACCAACTTCAATGATATCGCAATTCAGTATTTAAATAATGCGACAAGACTCCTTTGGCACCTGACCAGGGACTGCTCAGGGCAGTAATTTTCCTTTTAGCAGCGGGAGCTGAGAATCTACAATTTCCCAAAGATAATACCACTCCTCCCTTCTCTGGAAGAGCCCAAAACAGCAGCAGAGGGAAAGAGAAATTCACCAAGGCGAGCCCACAACAATAGAAGGGCTCTCAGTTCGGGACCAGGGACAATGCGGCATTTTGCTGGATGTCTTGGAGGCAGATACAGACGCCTTTGTGTCAGCCCACTGGGTGGTGGTGAGATGAACCACCTCTTTGGGGCAGCAGCCGCCCATCCAGACGCCAGATGTGAGGGCAGTGAATTAGTCCGGTGGTCACCTAGGCCTGGAGAGCAGGCGTTTGCAGCTGGTCTGGTTCCTGACCACATTTATAGGGAGCTTTTCCAGCTCATTTCTGACTCGCTTCCTTTAGTCCAACACAGCCATAGCCAAAAGCATCCCATGGACTTTTTTTTTTTTTTCGCTAAACTTCCCCCTTAGTTGCAACTCATGGAGTTTTCCCTCCCCACGTGCAAAATGAGGCTGTGGGGACATTTCGTGCTCCCGTTCGTGTACTGAGTCAGGGATTGGCTTCACGTGTAAAAAAGGGTCCCCAACCCTTATGCAAATGACGCTAAGATTGCCTGCTGCCCAGTTCTATTAAAGGAAGAAAATGAGGGGAAGCAGGGTGGGGATCCCCAGGTTTTACTAATTCCTGATTCTGGGAGTTCATTCTTGATTTGCTATTTATTCGTATGTTCTGCTACCTGACCACTACCTGCCATGTGACAGATAATGCCCTTTAAGCTCCGGGTATAAGTTACAGTAATGTCACCAGCCTATTAACCTCTGAATATTTGCATTATTAGTCAATTTCCTAAGTCCTTGGAGTTAAAGCAGCCACTGAGGTTTTTTTATGTCCATTTTGCAAGAGCCAGGAGTGGAGTTGTGTGCATTTCCCACAATATGGAGACACAGCTAAGTTTTCTCAATCTGCTGTGACGGTTTTGTTTAAGGGACACCATTCACGTCACATGCTCAGCTGGGAGGGAGCTCTGCTAATGGGCACTTCGTAATTTACAGAAGTTTAATGCAGGGACCGCACTTCTAAACAAGCACCACGTCCATTCCCTCTGTGGATGGGAACTGGGATATTGTTTCGCTGCTCTGGACTCTGTGTTGAAGTGGAAGCATTTTAGCTTTTGACAGGCATTATGAGTCTCCTTTAAAAATGAAATATATGTCCCGATAAAATATGCGTGCTCTATAATGCAAGGCGATGCACCAAAATCTAGGGCAAAACAGTTTACATATAAGAACCAACTTGAACGTGAAAACATAAGTTCTCACTGAGGTTGCTCACTGCGAGGAAGAAAAGAAGTGGGGTTTGAGAAAAGCAGAACTTCTGGGGAGATAAAGACGGTGGGGGAGAGAATTGCAAACCCGACAAAATGGTAACCTTAAGTGAATCTTCTACAGATAGCCAATAAAGGCAATTATGTAACAGGGCGCTTGTGAGCAGCCCGCCACGAGGCATCAACCAAATGAGGCCATTCTCTGAATTAACCAGGAGACGTCCTTCCAGTCCACCGCACCCTTGTTCCTTCAGCCTCAGTTTCCCCCGTCATGGTTTACGGAAAGGCACCCCAGTATCCAGGGCTCGCGTCAAATGCTGACTTTCTGCTGCTAAAGCCTTTTGTGCTTATGCATCTCCGCCTACCTCTCTCTGCACCCAGGGCTGGGGAGCCGAGCCTCACCTCTTTCGTGTCACCCAGGCTGCGCTCATTTCCCGTTATTGTTCATATTATGTTATTTGCATAAACGACCCATCACCCCAGTGGACCTCGAGCTCGCTGAAGGTGGGACTCCCGTATCCTCTCACCTCCCCGACGCCCACTGCTGGGCCTTAGCAAAGCAGCCTGGACCGTGGGTAGACCGCAGATGCCAGAGTCAGGAGAACTGTGGCTTCCTATCTAGATCTGCTACTTCCTAGCTCTGCGACTGGGGTTGCCAGTTGTCTCTCTTAAAACTCATAGCATTATTCGGGGGATTAAAGGAGATGCTGGCCAAAGGTAAGCATCTATCAATATGCGTTTGCCCAGGGAGCTGTTAGTAGGGCTTCAGTATTTTGAGATGCCCACAGAAAAGGTGCTTTTGTGTGGGAGAAAATTCCTATTCAGAATATATCATACCAATAACAGTTACATTTTATTGAACGTGTTATGATTTCCAGGCTTTCTTCTATGCATTTCAACACCTCATCTCATCGCCTTGTCCCTATGGCTCCTTTCACCCCCATTCTCCTGATAAGTAAACTGAGGCCCAGAGAGGTTACTTAGCACAAGCTGCTAAGCGATGGAGATGCCTCCCAGAGGCCTAATTCCCACCATCCAAAGGCTTCTCTGAAGTCCAAAGGATTTTTTCAGCTAACCCCTTATGTTCCTAAAAGGCTGGGTCCTCATTCAACCAGGGCCTTAGTGGCCAAAGTCCCTGAACTGTGGCCCAGCTGATCTGGTCATTCCAGGTGTCTTAAATGATCAATGTGGACCCTTGTTGGGTCAGTTCAGCTGCAGTGATCAGTATTGATCGTCTGGACAGCTCCATCGATTGGGTCAGCAGGGCTGTGGGTCTTCAGGGACAGCACAGACGTGACATGGTCTGACCCTTCCCAGTTCTCTGTCAGATACCGTCACCACTGCCGTTAAAACAAGGAAAACTGAGGCACCAGCAGGCAGTCTCATGGCAGATGGATGGATTTAGAGGACAAGGAGATAGTTCTGCTGTTGCAAAGTCCAATCAGTATTCACTCTAGTGAAGGATTAGGCAGTCACAGGGTAGGGTGTAGAGGAACCTCTTTCTGGGACATGTCGGGATCCTTGCAGTGGCTTTCTATAAAGTCCCATAGCTTTGTTAGCTTGCCGTTTGATGACCACAAGCCAGGGACTAATTATTTCATATTCTCTTCATGTTTGAGATCTGCATGAAGACTTCATTCTAGAAATACCGGTACAGGGAGGCAGGAAATGTCTACTGATTAGTCCCACTGATTATCTTGCACATTAGCCCATTTTGGGGTGAAATTTTGTTTTCTGCTTAAACATTTGCTAGATATTATTGTTATTCCTTTTTTTTTTTTTTTTTTTTTTTTTTTTTTTTTGTAATGGGTATAAGTTAATTGACCCTTTTTTCCTCACTTTGTCAAGGAGAGAAAGTGGGTCTCCCCCATCAGTGCTGAGATGAAAACCTCTCACGGATCACAAACAGAAAGTGGTGCC
>CAUYRT010083944.1:0-35729 GCA_963574885.1 Lepilemur ruficaudatus | reverse complement strand
AAAAATATATAGAAAAAAATAGCTGGGCATGGTGGTGCATGCTGTAGTTTCAGCTACTCAGGAGGCTGAGGCAGAAGGATCACCTGAGCCCAGGAGTTTGAGGTTGCTGTGAGCTAGGCTGACGCCACAGCACTCTAGCCCGTGCAACAGAGTGAGACTCTGTCTCAAAAAAAAAAAATTTTTTTTTAGAGACCGGATCTTGCTATGTTGCCCATGGTTGTCTCAAACTTCTGACCTCAAGTGATCCTCCTGCCTCAGCCTCCCAAGTATCTGGGACTGCAGATGTGAGCCACTACACCCAATTATAATCAATTTTTTTTTTCTCAGTCCCCGGCTGTTTGCTTGGGCTAACACCTGTAGTGGCTTAGGCCCTGCCCTGTCTCCCAGATCCCACTGGGATGAGTTTTTTTTTTTTTTTTTTGATAGAGAATTAAGCTTTTTGCCACGAGCTCATGGAACTACTGGGCCACAGCCGGCAACTGGGTGATTCTACAGGTGCTTAGGTGTTCAGAGAAGAATGCGAATATTACTCTCAAATCAACTGGGAACCGTGGCAAAGCCCTATCCATGTCAAGAAGGTATAGTCGGGCCAGGCACGGTGGCTCTCGCCTGTAATCCTAGCACTCTGGGAGGCCGAGGCGGGAAGATTGCTTGAGCCCAGGAGTTTGAGGTTTCTGTGAGCTATGATGATGCCACTGCACTCCAGCCTGGGCACCCAAGCGAGACTCTGTCTGAAAAGAAAAGTTCTTTTGATCTGTATCCATGACATCCCCATCGGTCACGCTTCTGTCCTTGGAGCTGGGGAAGGGAATGCTCTAGTGCCCTCCATTGCCTCCTTGCCTGGGTCCAAGTTCAGGTTTCTCCACGAGCTCTAGTTAGAGTGATCTTGCCCTTGGCTGTTTTCCATTTGGCCTGTAGGTGGCGCAGTCGATCCGCCGGCTGTTCCAGAGTGTGCAACCTCAGGTCAACAAATGTCCCTTGTCCTCCTGTCCCCTTCTCCTCCCACCCCCTCCCTCCTGGGGGCCAGGAGCTGGGGACACCACCTTGAATAAAGCCCGGGACTTAGTTTTTCAGGGCTCTGAGTCTAATTTGA
Source organism: Lepilemur ruficaudatus (assembly GCA_963574885.1). Taxonomy (NCBI): domain Eukaryota; kingdom Metazoa; phylum Chordata; class Mammalia; order Primates; family Lepilemuridae; genus Lepilemur; species Lepilemur ruficaudatus. The sequence goes on along the minus strand of CAUYRT010083944.1, from coordinate 34,636 downwards.
TTGTCCAGTTGATTATTATAATGTGGTCTTTGGTCAGCCAGGGCAATCTTGAGCTGTAGGAAGTGCTTTTTGGAGAAGAAAGTGCCTGGGCCAGGTGCAGTGGCATGTGCCTGTAGTCCCAGCTACTCAGGAGGCTGAGGCAGGAGGATTCCCTTGAGCCCAGGAGTTTGAGGCCAGCCTGGGCAACGTAGGAGAATCGTTTCTTTGAAAATTAAAAAAAAAAAAAAAGCATGATGTAATCCCATTTTTCTATTTTTGCTTTGTTTGCCTGTGCTTTTGGGGTCTTACACAAAATATCTTTGCCCAGACCAAATGTTCTAGAGCATTTGTCTCAATGTTTTTTTTTTTCCTCTCTAGCAGTTATATAGTTTCAGATCTTAGATTTAAGTATTTAATCCCTTTTGATTTGATGTTTGTGTATGGTGAGAGATTAGGGGTCTAGTTTCATTCTTCTGCATATAGTTATCCAGTTTTCTGAGCACTATTTATTTATTTATTTATTTTTGAGACTGTGTCTTGCTCTGTTGCGCTGGGTAGAGTGCAGTGGCGTCACCACAGCTCACTGCAACCTCGAACTCCCGGACTCAAGCCATCCTCCTGCCTCAGCCTCCCAAGTAGCTGGGAGTACAGGCGCATGCCACTATGCCTGGCTACAATCAGGCCTTCACCTTACACTGCCCTGAGTTCCTGAGGGGTCAGCAGTCCCTGAAGCTGGGGTGCTCTGGTTGGTGCCTGCAAACTGATCTGGCTCTCCCAGGAGAGTCCTCAAGCTCAGTGACGTGACCCATCCACTGCCCCCACCCGAGTCCTTTGGCGGCAGCTGAAGGGGGTCAGGATCAGGTACTCCCAGTTAGATCACTCTAGCATAAGGGTTATTTTGAGCTGACGAGTGTTGAGAAACAGTAGACGCAGACAGAATTCTCTGCCTTCCCCTTTCTGCCTTAAAGCTGGGCATAGGTTTCCCTTTACGAAGGTGACATAAAATTCTCTCTGTGGAAGTGTCCCATCTTCTCTTTAGCAGGGAGAGGAGAGTGATTCTTATCACTGGAGATGGAAAGTCAACCCCAGATGAGTCTGCAATAAGCAAATCTTACTAAAATAACTCATCTCCCGTTAGTTTCCCCCATATATTTCCTAGGCACTTCGCACAGTTCATCATTCCTCAGAGCCCAAACCCCTTTTCCTTTGTTAAAATGAACATACATAAGCTCCTGAGTCTGACTGCGTCTTTGACTTTCACTTCTATTCTGTGAACTCCATCATTCATAAATATTAATAAAATCGGTGTGCATTTTCTACTGTTAATCTATCTTTTGTTGATTTAATTTGCAGGCCCCTGTTACTGAATCTAAGGGTAGAGGAGACGTTTTTCTTTCCTGACACAGTGGTGGGTCCTCATTGTACAGACAGGACATTGAAGCTCAGAGAGGTAGCAAGTAGGGGCTATGGATTGTAGGGAAGGGATGGTGGTTCCTTGAACCCAGAGGACACATCCGGACAAGACTTATATTTTCGTGCCCCAGTAAGGGAGCTGCCCAGGGCATTTGCGTGCCCCACACGGCCCTCAGAATCTCCATTTCCTTTGCCCCTTCCGCCTTCCAAGTGATGGGGCTTCGGAAATGAACTGAGGGGATGTGAGGCCAGGGTGGAAGCCCCCGGCCGCCTCTTCATCTCCTGCTCCTCCCACACGGGTCTCCTGGGCAACGCACGCTCGCTGTGGCCTGACAGGGTGGACTGTGGAGGCCTGGGGTCCAGCCTCCGGCACTCAGCCATGGACTTGGCCTTTGGGTCCAGGTGAGGTCCTGGGGGTAGGGGTCCTCTACCACCTTCCTTTGTGCACCCGGCTTCTGGAAGGCTGCAGCGGAAGTGTCCAGGTGGGTGGACAGGAGCAAGGTGAGGCTGAAGATTGAAGGGGGACAGGCCGTCAGTCCCCCTCTAAGAACCCAGCTCCCACCTGTACCTGTGGTGGGCTGCCCTCACCCTGAGCTGGGTGTGATCACCCCCTGCCGCCCGTGGGCTGCTCCGACTTGGACCTCTGAACTCTCCAGTGGCTGTGGGTAATTTGGGGACATCTCAGGAAAGTCTGTGCATCAGGGCAGAGCCCCTCAGAAATAGCTGCTTGGGGGCAGGTGGGCTGGGTGGGAGGTGTCAGGGGCTGCGTCAGAGTGGGGCTCACCCTCGCTGGGGGACACCTTCCTGGGCACAGGTGCCCTGAGCTGGGTTTGCCAGGTGCCTCCTGCAGGGTGTTTGCTGATGTTTGGAGCCTCCTCGTGTTTCCCAGGGTCCTGCCAGCCTAGCACTGTGGGGGGGGGGTATATAATCCAGGATGGTGGCCCTTAGGTGGGACCTAAGCATCCGGAGAAACGTGGGCCATCGGCTAACAGCATTTACTCGGGGTAGAGTGCACTCAGCCCGTCCCCAAGCACGGGCACCTGGTGACGACCTGGTTAGCGTCTTTGGTTTTGTCTGTTCTGAGCCACTAATGCAATCAGGGGCCCTCCAGCTCTGGCCACCGAGGAGGGAGGCTTGCCTGGCTCTCTGCTGGGTTTGGGACAACACCCAGACATCCCAAAGAGCGGGGGACTGGGGACCTACAGCTTTCTTGTGCTTCTCTCAGGAGCCAACAAAGTGCCTGCTCCTGCCATTCTCCAGGGCAGAGACCCTGGCCACAGTGCTTCGCCAGGGGACAAAGACCACTCCCATTCAAAAGCCCTTTGAGTCAACGTTTTTTTATTTTTTTTCTTTTTTAATGTCATGCAATAATTCACAGTCCCAAGCCCACGGTTTTCAAACAAGGTAGGAAAAAAGGAAAAAGGAAGCAGAGGAATTTGGTGGTGGTGGTGGTGGTGGTGGTGTTTTTGTTTTTCTTCTTCTTCTGTTACTTCAAGCAGGACCAAATGTCAGAAAAAAATGCCTCTTTTTTCAATCATTAATTTTTTTGTCCTTTTTAAAATCGCTTATTATTATTATTTTTTTTAATTGATTTTCTGCAGGCAGTAATAGTAGGGTTTGGTATAACCAGCAAGCACTCCCGGGCGTGTCTGAGAACGTGTGTGGATGCGGGTGTGTCTGGCGGTCGGTGGGGGCGCTGGGGTCCCGCTTCTTCCGGCTTTCCGCAGCACGTGGCCACCAGCTCGAGTTCACCAGGGACAGGAAAGATTCAATTGAGATGATAAAACTCATCAATAGAAGCTATTTTTTTCTCCCCGTTTTTTTTTCTTTTAAAAATGTTTTTTTTTGTATGTGTGTTTTTTTTTTTCATGTACCCCAAAGTTCTCCAAAAATGGCTGAGTTAATTCAAATCCCTTGGCGGTGTGATTTGTCTGCCCTCTGCCCCCCCCACCCGAGAGCCCGTGTCGCGGGTGAGTGGGTGGGTGGGGATCGGGGCTGGGTGGCGGGCGCTGTCACTGCCCAGGAGAGTCTTCTCCGGCCAAGGGGCTTTGTGGGACACCTTTGCGGCCCAGCCCTGGCCCCTCCAGAGTCTGGGGTGTCGCCACGGGCCCCGTCCCGGGCCCTCTGTGCTGGGCACCGTGGCCTCTGCGCGGCTCCTCTGGGTGGGGTGTGTGCGTGGGGTGCGCGGGGGGCCGGGCGGCGCCACCTCGCCCGGACTTAGCACCAGTCGTCGTCGCTTTCGCTGTAGGGTTCGTGGAGGCCCCTCCGGGAGCCCGGCCCGCGGGGCCTGGCCAGTCCGTGCGCCGGGTAGTAGCCGTTGGGGAGTCGCCGGCCGTGCCGGGAAGGCGAGGCGCAGGCCGGGCCCGAGGCCCGGGGAGTCCTGGGCGAGCGCCCGGTGGTGCCCGAGGACGCGTGTCGCGCGGGGGGCGGCGCGTCGTAGGCCCCGGCGGTGGCCTCCTCGCCGCCCGCGCTGCCCCGGCCGTCGGCCTCGTCGTAGTCGGAGCCCCGGTAGTAGCCGTGGTGCCAGGGACCCGGGGGGCCCTCGGACACGTGCGCGCCGGACGCCGGCCACCGGGCGCCGCTGTGGCGACAGGCCCTGGGGGACTCGCTGCGGGCTGGGCCCGGGGCCCGCCGCTCCATCGCGGGGGAGCGGCTGCTGCCGTGGCCGCCGCCCGCGGGGGGCCGCTCCCCGGCCAGAGGCTCGGCCGCGGTGCCCGGGTACCTCCGAGGGCCGCTGGGGGCCGCGCGGCCCGGCCGGGCCTGCTGCTGCTGCTGCTGCTGCTGCGCGGGGACCGAGCCGCCGGCCTTACGGACCACGGGGGAATAGGACACGTGTGGCCGGGGGGTGGACGGGGTCTGGGGGAGCTGGCGGCGCCCCCGCCGCGGAGTGCTGGTACCAGACGTTGAGGGGGCTGGGCTTCCACTTACGGAACTACTGCCCTACACGAAAATTGAAACAAAGGAAATCAAAAAAAAAGATACAACAAAATCAACCAGGAGGAGACGGGAGGAGACACGGGGGGCGGGGAGGGGGCGGGGAGGGGGCGGGGAGGGGGACACAGGACATCCGAATGGAAAAAAAGGAGAAAAGCCACAGCCACGGGGGAGGGGGGGGAGAGACAAGGAGGACGGGGAGTGGAAAACCAACACAACAAAGTGAAAAGAGAAATGAGAAATGGAGTCTTGTAAGTTTTGGGGTTAAAATAGCAGAATTTCAAAAACTACTCACAGGCGTCCAGAGGACAGAAATCATAATCGAAACAGAAAGGGGAAGCCAGATTAAAGGAAAGCAGAGCGGGGCCAGCGGCCCTGAGCGCAAACGTGATCCACAACCAAGGAGGAAGCAGCTGCGGGGGAGGGGCACTGGGGCACGGAGTGGAGCTGGTGGGCACAGGGGTGGCCTCCGTCCCCCGGGGGGGGGCCCCTGATGCTGGCCGGAGATGGGGCGTCCGGGACCCACCCGCCCGGAGTGGCCGTTGTCACTGGGTGGGGGACCTCCCGCAGGTGGTGGGCGGCCGGCCCCTCCCCCCACCACCGGGGAGCCCGGGCCTGGGGTCGCCTCTCCGGCACCCACCTGCCTGTGCGCCATGTGCTCCCGGCCCTCGCTGGGTGAGCGGGACCAGCGCTGGTCCCTGGCCCGGGCCCGGCCGTGGTCGGGCCGCTCCTGGGCGTAGCGCTCCTTGTCGGGGGGCGGCGGGTGGTGGTGGTGGTGGTGGTGATGGTGTGGTCGGTGCTTTCTGTCCTTGGGCCGGCCCCGCTCCTGGTCACGCTCCTTCGGTGGCAGGTCCCCCGACTGGGTGGTCATGCTGAGGTCTGTCCCCAGCCCTGGGCCCGGCAGGGGTGAGACAGACAGACAGCCGTGAGGGAGGGGCGGGGTGGACGTGCACACAGGAGACCACCCTGAGGTTTGGGGGCCCTCGAGAGAGGGTCCTGCCCCTGGACCGTGGCAGTGGAGGGGCTCAGTCCCCAGGTTTCTGCAGCCTCCGCTGCCTGGTCCGCTGTGTCCCCTCCCCGGACGCCTCTCCCTCTTTCTTGTCTGCAAGCTTCCTGTCCCGGGGCCCCCCAGGGCTGCCCACCTGTGTCCACGTCGGTGTAGCGGCCCAGGGAGCGCTCGGAGGCTCGGTGGCCGCGGTCGCGGCGCCGCTGGTGGTGCCGCTGGTTCTCCTCGGGCGGGACCCGCTCTAGCGAGTAGTCGTCCAGGCGCCGGGCCTTGGGGCCCAGCACGGAGGCTGAGCGCTTCATGGGGCTGGTGTCTGAGATGGTCTGGGGGTGGGGGGACAGGCCGTCGGGCCGGGGTCAGCGGCTGGCACCATGAGGTGACGGTCCTTCCCGCCCCCATCACAGCAGCCTGGTGGGCGGCCTTCGGTGACCGGGCTGTGACCATCCAGGGGCAGGGGCTGGGAGGTGCGTGGGGCCTTGGCTTCTCCAGAGCGACCAGGCCCTGGCCAGGGGGCCCCATCTGATCCCGGCCTCCCAGCCCCGGGGCCCTGCCAGGGTCCAGCAGGCTGGCTGGAGGGAAGCTTCCCTGAATCCGGGGCGCAAACCTGGGAGCCCACTGCGTGCCCTCAGCCCTGCGGCAGGGTGACCTGTGCACAGGCCCAGGGCTGTGCTCTCCTGTGCCCTATGTCTGGCTCCCTCTGTCCAAGCCCAGACTGGGGAGAGCCCCTGGCTGGCTGCCCTGGCATCTGAGGCCCTGGGGGGCCCACCCTTCCCATCCTTGGGGAGCCTGTATGTGCTGCACCCCGGCCCAGCCCTGACAGAAAGGATTCTCTGCAGAAGGCAGAGGAAGGAAGAAGGAAGACGGGGCGGACACCCCCTCCACCCCGCGGAAACCCAGCCTAGCTGAGCTGCCCGTGGCACCACCCACGGCAGGAGGCTGTGGGCCAGGGGGGCCAGGGTGCTGCCAGAACAAGCAGGAGGGGCCACTTGCAGGGCCGGCACCTCCTGGCCCCAGGATGGGGGTCTGAAGAGAAGGGGGTGGGGGTGGTCCTGTCCCGCCAGGGCACACGTGGGGCACACACAGGACACAACACACGAGGTCGGGGCTCCATGGGGGAGGGGCGGGGGTGAGAGACGATGGGACTCCCCAGAGGGGGGGTGGGGAGGAAGAGGGGACCGGAGCCCGCGGCGGCGGGCGCAGTACATACACTGAGGTTATTCCCACGTGGCCGGCCCCTCCTCCTCTGTCACAGCCCCACGGGATGGTGCACACAGAAAAAACAGAAAGAAGAAAATAAATATAAAAGGCTAGAGGGAGAGTGAGGCGGTGGCACATGAAGGGGTGCCAGGGAGGGGAGCGAGGGTCCGGAGAAGTGAAGTTGGGGGAGAAGAGGGGGGAAAGAAAAGTTAAAAGTCCCCGGTGGGTGGGGTGGCTGCCCCAGGGCCCGGCCGGCCGTCCCCCCACGGGTACCGAGGAGACAGACAAGAGACACGGACAGATGGCAGAGGCGCGGGACTGACAGATGGGACGGCGTGGCCACGGGGCCACATGCGATGCACCCCAGCCCCTGGCCCCGGCTGACACTCAAAGCTTCCGGCGGTGGCTGTCACCTGGGCTTGTCCCAACCCTCTTCTGGGGCCCAGCAGCTCGGTCCTGAGGGACAGCAATGGGCAGCTGCATGCAGGCCGGGTGTCCCCACCCTGGGTTTGCAGCAGCCAGAGCCAGGCCCTCGGGCGATGCTGGCCCGGCATCGCCACAGGCGGTGGCACAGCACATGGGAAGCTCCACGCAGCCAGACATGCCCGCACCCTGCGACCGCGGCTCCCCATGGGGCAGGCTGGGCCCAAAGGCCCCCACCTCTCAGGCTGGGTGGGCAGCCAACATGCCCTGGGCTCCCAGCCCCTCTGTCCCCGGGAGCCTGGGACAGCAAGATAAAGCAGCCACACGCAGATACACACCAGGTGCACGCCCTGCCCCGTCCCCGGCCCCCACAGACGCCAGACGAAATACGAACCCCAGCCGGCCCCCGCCCCACCCCAGACTCTGCTACCAGGTGCCAGGACCTCCCACCTTCCTGTGTGCAGACCATGTGGGCATGTGCACGTGCACGCGTGTGCATGTGTGCCATGTGTATGCGCCCAGGTGCATATGCGTGCAAGTACACACATGTATGCACACGTGGACGTGTGTGCATGTGTGTTGTGCATGTGTGCCTAAGTGTGTGTGTGTGGGGGGTTAATGATTGCAGCTGTCACGTGAGTCTGACGAATCCTGTCCCCCGCTCAGCACCCCCAAACCTGCCCAGGGGCGGCCCCTCCCCACCCTGCCCTCTGTTGGGGAGCTCAACCTCCGGGTGCTGCAGGTGCAGCCAGGAGAGGGGCAGGTGGCCCCACCCCGGCCTGCAGGGAGGAGACGTGCTGGGCTGCCTAATGGGCAGGGGCTGTGGGTGAGGGTGACATGTCACCATGGGCTCCAGGGGGTGACCCTGCCAGGGCGGTGGGTGAAAGCCCTCACCTGGTTCTCGGCGGGGAGGCGGGGCATGGAGGCGGCCCGGGCCTGGCCTTCCATGGGGAGGTAGTGCTCGCTGTCCGAGTAGCCCTCTCTGCCCATCTCTTGCATCTCCACGGACTGCAGGGTGGATGGCGAGGCTGGGTGAGCCCCGGGGCCTGACGCAGGGACCCCAGGGGTGGCCGGGTGTCTGCGGAGTGGGGTGCCCTGACCGCTCCCTCCTGTAGTGCCTGGACCCCCACCCTGGCACCTGAGAGTTGGGCTGGGTGTTGGGCATGTCGGTGGGGGGACCCCGCTCTGGGCTCCACGTGCCCGTCTTCTGGAACATCTCCTGGGCTCGCTGGGTCACCCAGGACGGGCTTTCCTTGATGCCACTCTCGTGAGCCATCCTGCGTGGGGGACAGAGGCCAGGACGGTGGTGGGTGCCTGGAGGCTTCCGGAACCTGGGCACCGGCAACCCCATGCCCTGCCTCCTGGCCGGGGCCACACTCACAGGCCTCCTCCCGGGTCCAGCTGGGTGGAGGGGAGGCCGTTCTGGCCGGGACCCCCCTCCTGCGTCGGGGACGGGGGCTCCATGCGCTGGAACATGAGTGGCGTCCGGTCCTGGAGGAGGGGGCAGAGAGCAGTGTGTGCACAAGGGCGGGGGAGTGCCCAGAAGTCATTCTGACACCGCTGCCAAACACACAGACACATGCACACACACACACACACACACACACACACACACACACAGAGGTCCGGTCCAGCTAGAGTCTTTCTTCCAAATCCACCTAGAACTGGACCACTTCTCATCCCTCTACCCAAGTCATGAGGCCACAGCCCCCTCTTCTCCCACCTGGACCAGGGAAGCCACCTCCTCCCAGGTCTCCCAGCTCTCACCCTCACCGCCACAGCCTGTTCCCCCTCACAGCCACCAGAGGGCACATGTGAGCACCTGAGTCAGGTTACTTCCCTCCTCTGCTCAAGAATCCTCCATGGCTTCCACCTTCCTTGGGGTAAAAGCCAGAGTCCTCCCTGCAGCCCCCAAGGCCCTGACGGATCTGCCCCATGACCTCCCAGCACCTCCTCACTCACTCTGTTCCGCCACATCCACCTCCTTGCTGCTCCCCAAACACCCCAGCCTCTGTCTAGCCTCGGGGACTTTGCACTGGCTGTTTCCTCTACCGAGAATGCCCTTCCCTGGACGCCTCCTTGGCTCAGTCACCTCCTCAGGGAGGCTCCTCTGACCACCCATTTCTCATTGCACAACCCCTCTCCGGGGCACTTTGCTCCACTTTCCCCCATGACATTTCTATGTGACTCGGTCACCTGTCCCCAGCTGGAGCGCTCACTCCCTGAGGACTAGGATTCTGGTCTGTTCTGCTCATTGCTGGACCCTCTAGGGTTGAGAACAGAACACACAGTAGGTGCTCAATAATTGTTGATGGAGCAGTTGAACTGATCTGTGCTTATAAGTCCTTGGCAAGTCCCTATTTTTTCAGCGACCTGCTCTAGGGCTTGGCCACCGCTGTCCTCTGTTCTGGTTGGTTCCCACGGTGACAAGCAAGCCACAGTCCCCCAGCCCAGGTGTCCCCAGGGCGGTGGACAACGTACCTGCTCCTCACGCATGGCCTGCAGCTTCTTGGCTTTGCTCTGCCGGTAGTACTCCATGATCATCATGGCTGCGTAGATCTTCCCCACGGTCAGGTCGGTGGCTGGGGGCACAGGGTGGGGCCTCCTTGGAGCCCTGGTCCAAGGTGCCAGCCCTGTCCCTGCACCCTCCCCAGGCCTCCTCTTTCCCTCCCCCTCCCCACCCATCCCGGGTGGTGGGAGCCCAGGGCCTGGGCCCGGCTCTTACACTTGTGAGGTGTGACCAGCAGGTCCAGGGTCTTCTGGGACAGGTTGGGCCAAATGGCCATCATCTCTTTCCGGAGTTCAGCGTCCATCTGCTGCTTGTCGGCCCCGCCTGCAACGTGGGCACAGACGAGACCCTGACTGCCCGCACGGGCGTCAGCTGGACTCTGGGTCAGTCGCAAAGCCAGCAGCACCCAGGAATGAGACCAAAACCACCATTCTGGTCCCCACGGGGTCTCCAGTGCCCTGTGGGCCCGGCCCAGAGGAGGCGCCAGGCAGCCCTTGTTCTGGGCAGGGCCAGGGCCATGTGGTGGCTGCGTGGGAGACGGCCCAGCACTGAGAGGGTCTGGGCGACTCTGGGTTCCACTTACTCACTGCTTGACTTAGGTTACTCTATTGCTTGGTGCCTCAGTTTCCCCATCTGTGAAATGGGGATGACAGCAATAGCACTTGTCTTACCTGGTTGTTTGACGATCAAACTCGCTCATGTGTGCAGCCTTGGGACAGTGTCTGCCATAAGATTATTATTATTTTTTGAGACAGGGTCTTGCTCTGTTGCCCGGGCTGGAGTGCAGGGGCACAATCATAGCTCACTGCAGCCTCCAACTCCTGGGCTCCAGCGATTCTCCTGCCTCAGCCTCCTGAGTAGCTGGGACTACAGGTGCACACTATCACACCTGGCTAAGTTTTAAATCATTTTTGTAGACACGGGGTCTCACTAGGTTGCCCAGTCTGGTCCTGAACTCCTGAGCTCAAGCGATCCTCCCACCTTGGCCTCCAAAGTGCTGAGATTGCAGGCCTGAGCCACTGTGCCAGGCTGGGACCTTTCGTTGATGTACAGGGAGAACTCAGATTTCCAGGTGACAAGGAGTGCTAAACTGTTCTGCTCCCATCACTGGGCCGTCACCTCTGCGCAGGTCTCCTGCTGCTTCTCCCCCAGCCCCACCAGTCTGTTCCTCCACAGCCACCAGAGGGCACCTGTGCATGCCTGTGTTGGGCCGCTTTCCTCTGCTCAGAGCTCTCCGTGGCTCCCACCTCACTCATGGCGAACTCCTGGTCTTCCCTGTAAACCCACAAGCCCCTGCACACTCTGCCTTCATCTCTTCCACCCTGCTCCAGCCACGCCAGCCTCCTCGTTGTTCCTTGAGCACGCCAGGCATGGCCCTGCCTCAGGACCTTTGCACTGGCTATTTCCTCTGCAAGGATCGTTCTTTCCATAAAATCTGTGTGGCTCCCTCCACCATCTCCTCCTTCAGGTCTCTGCTCAAACCCTTTATTGAAGAGATTTTGACACCCGACTCCCCATCCTTTTTGTTTTGTTTTGTTTTGTTTTGTTTTGTTTTGTTTTGTTTTTGAGACAGAGTCTTACTCTGTTGCCTGGGCTAGAGTGAGTGCCGTGGCTTCAGCCTAGCTCACAGCAACCTCAAACTCCTGGGCTCAGGCGATCCTTCTGCCTCAGCCTCCCGCGTAGCTGGGACTACAGGCATGTGCCACTATGCCCGGCTAGTTTTTTTTCTATATATTTTTAGTTGGCCAATTAATTTCTTTCTATTTTATAGTAGAGACGGGGTCTCGCTCTTGCTCAGGCTGGATTTGAACTCCTGACCTTGAGCAATCCGCCCGCCTCAGCCTCCCAGAGTGCTAGGATTACAGGCATGAGCCACCGCGCCCGGCCTATGATCCAATTTTGGTATAACAATGACCAAAACCCAGTATGTGTGTGTCTATTATGTATTCATGATAGAATTGTGTATGTATGTATGCATATGGATAAGAATAAAGCTATTTCTCAAGACAAATACTAAGACCAACTCATTGCAACAATAATAAATAAGCCCCAAGAAAATAAAAATTAGCTATAAACCCATTCCCTTCCCCCTTTACCACAATGAACATTGTATATAACCATCCATCCTTTTCTTCTATGCTTATGTTTATGTATATATGTGCACTTTTACACAAAATTAGAATCATCTGGTTCACGTTGTTTTGTGATCTATGTTTCTTCTAGTCAACTTTTCTCGTCTGTTTCTTAAGCGTTTGCTGATGCTCTTCTCTCCCCAGACCGCCATATCCTTTAAGCCCCAGCTTAAATGCTGCCTTCTGTAAGAAACCTTCCCTTTGGAGCCCCGGACAGCAAGTGATTGACCACTCTGAATTTGGTCATTGCCAGCTTTCTCCCCTTCCATGAAGCACGTTTAGGTCTACCTTGTATGAGAGTTTCTTGTGTGCTCCTCACCTCTCCTGTTAAATTGGGGAGCTCCTTGGGGGCAGGAACTCTGCCTCTTTCATAAGTGTCTCCTCACGGTGCCTAGAATGCACACAGTAGGCACTTTATAAGTATCACTGTACAAAGAGATGAAGGCTTCCTGTCTCTCTTATATTGAGTGATCTCAAGACAGTGTGCACTAAATTAGTTGAAGTGAAGGAGGTGAAGTGGGTAGATGCTTGGGCACCAGAAGGAAGAGTTCAAAGGTGAGGAGTGGCCCCCAAGAGCTGGGTAACCCCCAGGATCACCCAAATCCCCCCCCCCACCCCTTTCCCTAAGCTCTTCCAAATGCTCGGAAAGGAACAACCTGCACACAGGGCTCTGTATATGATATATATTTATATATATAATTGCTCTCATTTTATTGTACTTTATCCTCTTTTTACAGTAGATCTGACACAGGCATTAAATAACTGCAGAGAGAGACCACTGGGGAGGGAAGGTGCAGGAAAACATGGGGACCCAAAGGGAGGAGACACAGATCCAGCAAGAGAAAAAGGGAAGGGTCCATCTGTGGGTGGGGCATGGAGGCTGCAGCATTAAGAAAAGAAAAGGGAGGTTAGAGAGGGTGAGGAAGTGAAGGGACACTGGAGGGGAAAGAGTTAAAATGCCTCTACAGCTAAAGAATATTCAGAGCAGGAGGAGGCCCCTCATTGAACATTCTATGGGCATTATGGGGTTTGTTTTTTAAAAGGCAAAGGGGTCTGAAGGAGATGGAGCCAAGAAATTCAGAGCCTAGATTGAGGAGGGTATTTGGAACTTTCAGGCTGGCATGCGGAGGAGAGGGAAGGAGTTAGTGATAAGTTGATAACTTGCTAAGAGAAGCCAGAGAGAGAGGATGGTGGGGGCAGATGTGGGCTCAGGGGAAGGAGGTGGAATAGTCCCATAGCCAGCTAATGTTTCCAAGGTGGCTGCTGGGGACGCAGCCAAAATGGCTGCCCCTCCCCCAGGGCTCCCTGGGAAGTGCAACTTGAAGGATATTCTGGGAAGGCCAATGGGGGAAGGGCGCCCTCGGCAAAAACAAAGTGGATATTCAGCCTAGGTCAGCCCCGCCCCCTAGGCAGTGGCTATTTGGGAGATTGGAGGAACCAGGAAGAAATGGGAGTCAGGGGCTGCTAGAGAATTCTCTAGGCCAACAAGGGCTTCTCTTCTAGTCTCTCACTTCCCAGCTCACGGAATCACCACAGGGTGAGAAGCAGGACGTGCCAGGAAAGGGGGAAAAGGCCACAGAACCATCTTGTCCTAAAATACAAATGGCTGCCTTTCAGAGGCGGGAATAGGGATGGAGAGGAGGGGAAAAGCCCTGCCAGAGGAGCCAGGTAGGTCAAAGTCATTAAGATAGCAACGGTGTAGACAAGGGAGGAAGCTTAGAACTGGCAGGAGGGAGTACCACCTTCATCTCTGGGAAGCAAAGGGGTGAACCTGGGGTGTGTGTGTATGTGTGTATGTGTGTGTGTGAGTGTGTAGGTGGGTCAGTGAGCATGTTCTATAGCTCTCCCGATAGGAGGGCAGGCGAGGTGAGTAGCTCTCACAGCTAAACCAGAACTAAAAAGGCTCCTGCTCCTCTGTGGCCGTCTTGGCAGACCAGCTCCCTGTCTCCAACTGAGCTAAGGTTGGGAGAAGATGGTGGGAACTGTGTGTGGCCAGGGACTCACAGTGGACATCAGGCTGTGCTGAGAAGTCAAGGAAAAGGGTGTGAGGCTCAGACAAGTCATAGCTCTGTTATAAAAAATACCTTTGGGGTGGGTGAGGGAGGGATCAGGCAGGGTCAGGGACATTCCAGAAGCATCCACAGGAGAGAGATGGGGTCGGGAGGAAGGGGCCTCAGGTTTTGTTGATGCGCAGTTTGAAGGCCACGCGGCCGGCGAACTTGTCTCGCTCATCGTCTGTGGCGATGTTGGCCGCATTGATGCGGCATTCCACATTCACCTCCACGTTGGGGGTCACATTCAGGAACTTCACGGCCACCAGGGGCTGCGTGTAGTTCACCTGGGCCAGAGGAGCAGTGCCAGGGTCTGGGCCTGGGGCAACTCAGCCTCCTTCCCAGGATCCCTGAATCCACCCTTGAGGAGCCACCACCCTGGGCCTCTCCCAGGACTTACGTGGAACTTTTTGCCATAGTAGGGGAAGTACATGAGGTCGATGTTGCCATTGGCAGGGAACATGACAAAGTTGCCAAGATTCTCAGCATCTTCATTTCGCTGTGGGTGTGCAGGAAGGTAGGGGCGAATAAGTTGGGATGGCAGGCACCCAGAAGCTCACTAGACTTCCCTTTGTTCTTCCTTCACCCCCAGTTACTCCTGTCTCAAGTCTGCTTCCCTCAAGCTGTGAGTTGTGTGTGTCTGTGTGTGCATGGGAGGGGGACGGCCTGTCTCTGTCATCAGAATGGGAACTCCTGAAGGGTTGCCAATGACACAGAAGCCTCCTACTCCCTTCCTACCCCAAGTTCTTACCCCATCCTTGGGAATTGGCTTCTGGAGCAGAGCCAAGAGAGAACAGACAATGAGTAGGGGTTCAGGAAGAAGCAAGGAGGGTGCATGAATGGAGAGAGGTAGCAAGTTTCTAGGGGCGGGGCGTGGGATGGGGAGCAGGGTTCCAAGGACAACTTAGTAGTGGCAGATGGTGCTCACAGATCAGCAGCTACCAGGTACCTAAAGGGAACTGAGGAGCAGGAGCGATATGGGAGGGACAGCACAAGACACGGACCACCAGGGATGAAAAAGGTGGAGGCATTAGGGAGAGTAGCCAGAGGCCAGGGCTTTGGTGGAGGAGCAGGTGTGTCTAACCCCCTGAGAGCAGCTTCTGCATCCTAGAGAGAAGCAAGAGGGGTGGGAGCGCACAGAGTTCAAGCCACAGCAGAGCCCACTCTTACCCCCTTGTCCCTATAGTGTTGGGGCCTCTGGGAGCAAGGAAGATAGGGAGAGATGGGTGAATTACACTGAAACCATGAAGGACAAACAGGTGGGTGGGCGGACAGGGCCTAGCAAACTCACCTTCCCAACACAGGTAACATTCATGCTCTGGTTTGCTCCTGCATAGAAGTTGATGACCTGGAGCGAGGAGGAAGGGTGGTGAGAGTCAAAGGAAGAAGTTGTCAAAGACAGGTGTCCAGATTAAGCTAAGCCAAGCACGGTGGCATGTTCCTGTGATCCCAGCTAACTGGGAAGCCGAGGCAGAAGGATCCCTCTGGCCTAGGAGTTTGACACCCACCTGGGCAACATAGCAAGACCTCACCTCTATTAAAAAAGAAAAAGACAGGCATCTGGCATTCCAACTACAGAGCTTAGCCTCCACTCGCCCCACCTCTTTTGTTCTCTCAGCTACTCAAACATCCAAAAATCCTTCTCATGCCTCTTAGCCCCAGTGAAAGGACACAACTGTCAGCAGAAGGTGGCTCCAGCTCCCTCCCTCCACTGCCCCTTGGGTACCCGGTTCATCTTGATGAAGACACAGGGCTGCCCAGTGCTGTAACCATAGTGGGTGGGGTCTCCAATGCCAGAGCAGTTGCCCAGCTGGGTCCGGTTGAACTGGCAGGCACGTTTCGGGTAGTTGAGGACTCCGTTATCTGGCTGTTCATAATAGCGCCCAGGGCGACAGACATCATTCTTTTGGGCTTGGATAGAGTCATTGTAAGCTAAGGCAGTAGGAGGGAGAGAGTCAGGGGCCCGATGTTCTGCTTCCAGGGACCCCCCCGCCCATCCCCTGCCCCAAATCCTGGACTGCCACATAGCCAGCATCACACTCACGCTCCAAGAACTTGTTGAGCTTCTGAACATGTTGGTCCCAGCTTTCAGTGTCACTGACATTGACAATGACATCAAGGTTCTCAGTCTTGGGGCGAATCATCAAGCCTGTAGCCAACAAGGGCAGGAGTGGGGGGTAAATATAAGATGAGGGACTGCATACAAGGGAAGAAGATGGACACATAGGGAACGCTGGCATGAGGGATGGGGCAAAGATCTGGCATTGTCTTCACAGGAGGGAGATCTCCTGTGGTTATCTGCCACCTCCCCAGATCACATAGCTCCCAGATGCAGGAAATGGAAAGGAAGGCAGACTTCAAAAAGAAATTCCCAGCACATGGTAATTGGGTCATCAGAACCAAACTCCTGAAAAGAACTGTGAGTTCCTTTTGGAGGTTTGGGGGGCACAACAGAAGTTAAAGTGGCTGGCAGGGGGAGCCCCAACACTCACCCGGTGTGGCCAGCCGGTCCTGGTACTTGGGGGTATGATCAGAGACAGTCTGCAGCATCACCCACATGGTGAGGGTGAACATGGCAGTGAGGAAACCATAGAAGACGAGGTAGAAGAGGAGGATAAAGGCTAGGGAGGAGGAAAGAGGGTCAGCAGGTTCTAAGTCTCCCACCATGACCTCATCTATCCCTTGCACCCCTCTACCCACTCAGAAATTCTGCACTGGGGCTGGTCGCAGAGCTGATAGGGACGTCTTAGAGCCTTTCCCTGGGAGCAAAATGAAACAATCTGGAAACAGGCAGTTGTGTCTGGCGTCCAGCCATGACTCCCAGCCCCCTCCTGGTCCTAGGGCACAGTGAAGTCCGACCTTGTGGAGGCCACAAGAGACCTAAATTCTTGTTGCTTAGGCAACTCCGAGTATAAGCTGCTGTCATTTTGCCTCCAATTACATTTCCAACTTCTCAACCATGCACCGTCCTGAAAAGGCATGGTCCTGTTACCTCTGCATTGGTACTCATGCCTAAAGCTGTGCTAACACAATGACTTTTTAGGCCGGCACTGGCCACTATTCAAATTCTCATACTGCCCCCCAGAGACTGGACCTTAAGATTAAAACAAAATTTTATTTTTCTTGGTGTCCTGCACAATCCAAACCCTAAACACAGTTCCTGAAATGAAGAACCTAATACTCACCCTTAACTCACACCCAAAACCCTGCGCAGAGGCAGGGAGCGAAGGCAGAATTGCCCACAGCCTTCCTGGGACATAATCTCTCCATCACTCCCTCAGCCTGGTATAAGAGCCTGCTGTTCCCACCACCCTGGACTCTCAGTCCTCCCATCTCAAAAGACACTTCCTCTATGCAGTCCTCAGATTCTCCCAAACCTTCTTGGATCCCTCTCATCCCAGGGACTGGACTTCGAGTTTCCTGAGGCAGAGGAATGCATTGGACCCACCTCATGGGCCCCTAAGTGGGTGGTCTCACAGGGACAGTGTCCAGTGTGGATAAATTGTAAATTGTGGTCCCCTGTGCTTCAACTTCCCAGCTTGGCAATCTCTTTAGGAAGAATTCCACCCTTCCCCTGCACTTGTGCCCACCACCAGACCCCCGACTAGGTACTACGCCCTCCACGCCCCCTGAGTCCAGCCACAGTAAGGCTGGGGAAGCTCCCAAGCCATGCGACTCCCACAGACACACCCGACCAGATGATGTACACATCTCCCCACAGTGACCACTCCTCCCTCTGCCACTGACATCTGAGCGCAGCGTCCAGCCTGGACAAACTCACAGGGTTGTCCCTCCCCAGCAGCCCCCCACCCACAAAGCAGCCACAGAAGACTCCAAACACCCGGAGGTGGGATACAAACAGACAACTTCCGCTGTGAAGAACCCCCTGCAATATCTCCCCTCCAAGACCCGCCCCCTCAAGAATGTTCCCAGGGTCCAGGGGGTGGGCATGAGCTAAAAATAGACGAGGTTGGAGAGCTAGTGAGAGCCAGAGGGAGGGAAGGTGGGGGCTCTTCAGAGGTGGGGGACGACCATGTGAAGCAGTCAGGCCCCGAGAGGGAGCGTGAGCGCCGCGGCGCGGACACGCGCGCAGAGCCCGCGACCCCCCGCCCGAGGGGGCTCCGCGGGAGGCGGGAAGGCGGCTGTGACCTACTTTCTCCGCCTCCGCACGGCCAGCCAGGGAGATTAGACTGGTGATTCGGCCACCTCCCAGTCCAGAGCCCAGCAGGGGGGCTGGACGCCAGGAACCCGGGAGGGGAGCTGCGGCCGCGTCGGCAGGACCCTGCACCCCCGAGGCGTCGCCTGGCGGCTCCCCCCCGACCCCTCGCGCGCGGACCCCGCGTACCCCAGCTGGTCCCGGTGCGGCCCATAAACTGGTGCGTCCTCGGGTTCCACACGAACTCCTTCCACTCCTCAACCACCTGCCCGCAGCTCTTCTTCTCTTTCTGGATGACCATCTCGGCTCGGGGCGAGTCCCCGCGGGGGGCTGGGGGCTGCGGAGAAGCGGGGGTGCCACGAGCTGTAGCCCTCCACGCACCCGAGTGCGCCCGGAGCAAAGGCGGCGGGGGCTAAAGAGACCCCACTAAGATATGCAGCTGCTGCAAATTCCGGGGTGCACGGCCACGCGCTGCGGGGTGCTGGCAACGTGGCGGAAGATGCACCGATCCTAGGCCCCCCGACTGCGATGAAAAGGGGGCCTGGCAGAGCAGGGGAAGGATAACAAGGGGAAGGGGTGTGAATGCAGTTTCACCCCCCAAACCGCCTAGAAGCAAAACGAAAAGGGGCGCAAAAACAGACGGCTACAAACCCGAGTGAAACGTAGAAAAAAGAGGGGTGCGAAGAGGCAGGGAGAGGTGGGGGAGGGGGCCGCCCCGAAATCCGAGATGGAAAGAGGCTGTGGAACGGGTTGGGTGACCGCTCAAGGCTCTTCTGCCAAGCGGAGACCACTGCACCAGTAGTGGCTCGGCCGCGGGGGTGGGGCGGGTACGCGCAGCTAGGGGACAGCCAGGGATAGGAGGAGCCCCCGAGTCGGGCTCCGCTCCTCAGCAGTGCGGGACCCGCGGTCGCCGCGCGCGGTCTTTATACTCTGTGGCTCTGGGGGTGCCCGCCTCCTTCCCATCCCCACAAGCTCCGCCTCCTCGCCGCTGGCCCAGGCGACCTCATACATATGCAAATACCGAGAGGATTGGGGCCGCCCCTGCCGCTTCTTAGGGACCTGGCGGTCTCTCCCCTACACCGACCCCAGGTGCTGGACTGCAACAGGGCGGCAGGAAGAGATAAGGGGGCGCGTCCGGGCGGAGTAGATGGAAAGATAACCGCAGAGAGACTCAGAGACAGTGAAACAGATACACGCTTAAAGGCGGGGACCCCATGCAGGGATTTGAAAGAGACGAAGATATAGATGCCACGGAAGAGTCCAGGAGACAGATGGGGCAGAATGTGAAAGGAGTAAAGAGCTTGAGACCAAGAAACACGGAGCAAAAAGACCAGGGGGGTGCTGGACCAGCCAGGAAGGAAGATAGAATAGGCCAGCAGAGATGGATAAAGGCCACCCCAGGAGGGAATTCCCTTGTAGAAGCTGTTACCAGTCCCCTGGACACCTCCTGCTCCACTCCAGTCCCACAGCCTCTTCTTCCACCAACTGATTCTCTCCACGTGCAAGAGCTTCCCCATTTTCCCGCATGTCTCCCTGAAGCTCTCCCAACACTGCATTCCCAGTACTCAGTATTGTCCGGAGACCCCAACCCTACAGCCAGGTCTGTTTAGGTGTTCTGCCTCCCCGCACCCCCAGCCCCAGCCTGAACTTCCCTTCTCATTTGCCCATTTGGGTCAGCAAATATTTATTGAGCACTTCGTAGAGACTGTGTGCACCTATAGCCCTGGGGAGGACAAGATAGGTGGGACTGAAGTCACAGCTCTCACAGGGCTCAAGAGGCCCACAGTCTAGTAGGGAAGTAGAAAAACCTCTAAATATCACATGTTAAGAGTCATAATCTCCACTTCTTTTAATCTTTCTTCCAATCTTGCCACTTTTCTTTGGAGAGATTTTTCTTCTCCTTTCAACTCTCACCCTAAATCCTTGGTCCAAGTCCTCAACATCTCACATCTAGACCATCACTCTTGTCCTCAAACTCACTCCCTCCAGGCCAGGGCCAGCTTCAGGATATGAGACCTGCTCAGACGCACAAGGCCTGTGGTCGGAATTGCTTGGTTTAATGCTCTGCTGTCTCCATCTTGAAATTCTTAATAGTCCTAACTTTGAAGCTGTGCTTTGTAAGTGAGGTCCAATGGGACACTGGCATATGCATGTGAGCAGAGGCAGTGTGGGTAAAGTGGTGGCCCATTCTCATATGTTCAAGAGGCTCTGTGAGCACAGAATTCTGGTGGACCTGCGATGTGTGGGAGTTCAGCCAGACCTGAAGGGAGTACCAAGTAAGCATGTTATGTCTGCAACTGAATAAATGGGGGTGCTGACAGCTGAGAGACCACAACTTCTGCTCAAAGCAGAACTTGCTTCAAACACAGAATGCAAGCAATGGCATTCTAGGAAGCACGGAAAATCACAACATCCTATCATAACCTTTCTTGATCATGTCACTTCCTTGTGTTTGTTAGCTGGCCACTCAGGCTGGCGTTGATGACACAGAAGGAAAGGAAAGGCTGGGGCAGCCCACGGTTCTTTTGCCTTTCAGTCCTTCCTTACCTATCAGGAAGCTGAAGGTAGAAAAGTGTTCATTTAAAAAATGCAAACATTAAATAGCAAAGAAAAAACACCACAAGAAGTTGTGAAGAACAGAAAATAGTTTATATTTTAGTGCCTCTAATGGCACTTTTTTCCCTGCTTTTTGAACAAAAGGCCCCACATTTTCATTTTGTACTGGGTCCACAAATTATGCAGCTGGCCTGCTTCACTCTATCCTGCAGCAGACTCTTGATTAATTTTCTCAAAATACAGCTTTAATTAGGCCACTCCTCAGCTCAAACGTCTTCAATAGCTCCCCGTTGCCCAGCAGGATGGAATCCTGATTCTTCAGTCTAACCTATAGGGTCCTCCACAACCTACACCCAGCCTGTGTCCCCAACCTCCTTTCTCACTAGTACCCAACTAGTCCTCTGCTGGAACCAGCCAGCCACTCCCAGGAAAGACTGTGCTTACTCCTAACTTCACACTTTTGTCCATTTCATTCCTTCCTCCTAGAAGTCTGCCTACCCTCCAGAAACTAGCCTCAACTCCTATTCATTCATTCAATGCAAATCTAATGCGCATTTGCTTAGAGCCAGGAAGTATTGCTATTCTGGTCCCTGTGTTCTTGGGACTCCCACTCCAGTGGACAATAAAAATAAACAAACAAATATAATAATGTCAATATTATGCAGAAAAAATAAAACAGGGTGATGTACCAGAGTGCTTGGATGGTAGCGATGGCCTTACCAAGAAGGTGACTTTCAATGTGGACCTAAATGGCCAAAGGAGCTATGGGGGGAGGTGGTAAAGGAGCTTTCCAGGAAGAAGGAGGTGTAAGTGCCAAGGCTAGACTTTAATGAGGGAAGGCAAGATGGACATAGCAAGAGCTCCAAGAGGTAGATGGGCTCCAAACCATGTATGTCCTTGTAGGCCAAAGGGAGTGGTTTGAATTTTTTTTTCTTACATCCCATCTAGTAGACATGGTTTGGATTTTAATCCAACCATCCTGGTAGCAATTCTAGAGTTTTAAGCAGAGGAGTGACAAGACACACAATTTAGTGAACATAGCCTGGGAGTAGCCCCCAGATTCCTGGTTTAATCTCTGCCCTGTACCCTAGGCTCACTTAGAAAGGAAAGAATTAATGTCTTCTTTGCACTGGAGGGGGTTATGGAGTAAAGGTGAGATATCTGTTGCCCCTGCCTTGCTGTCTTCTCCTACAGGCTAGAAGGAGTGAAGGGGGGGGGGCCTCTGTACTAAATGCAACCTTGGTGTTCAGAGGGAGACATGCTGAGAAAGGGGAGATCAGAGAAGCCTGTGGTGTGCTGGGGGCACAGAGCCATTACAAACCTCCAGCTTCTTCCTGGAACCCAGCCCTCCTGCCAGCATCCCCAGAAAGGAGGGAAGGGATGAGAGCCCCCACACCATACCCAGAGCTTGCCCTGAGGTCTGCCCATTGATCCCCTCCTTCCAGTCCATGCAATTCCAGGGACTTCGCTGTCTGGGTTCCCAAAAAGATGGGTCTTTGCAGAGAAAAGAACAAGGAAAGAGCTCTCTGAAACACAGATATGGGGGGGAGGGAGGAATGGGGAGTTGTTTAATGGGGACAGAGTCTTAGATCTACAAGGATGAAAAGAGTTCTGGAGACAGATGGTGGTGATGGTTGCACAACAATGTAAATGGACTCAATGCCACTGAACTGTACACTTGAAAATGGTTAAGATGGTAAATTTTACATTGTGTATATTTTACCACAATTGAAAGAAAGAAAGAGAGAAAGAAAGATCCTTCACTGACCAGAATGAGCCCCAATTCCTCAGCAGGACACTCATGGCCTTTCACCACATGGCCCGAGGAGCCTCCCAGTCTGCCCTCATTCCAGCTCAGCCTGCCCATGGTTCAGCCACATCACATGCCCTTCCTCATCTTTTATACCCAGCAGGCTCAGACTTCTATGTCGAGAACCATGTGTGAGGTTAATAATAACAACATATCTCATATAGCGAGCACTTTCTAGATGCCAAGCGCTGTGCTAGACATTTTACGTACATGATTTTGTCACATCTTCCCAGCAACCCTATGGATGTGGGAACTTCCCTATTTTGTAGACAGGGAAACTGAGAGTTAAAGAGGTTTAGTCATTTGTTCAACTTCACACATCTGATAACTCACCTCTTCGATGGTCCTTGGTAGAACTAGCAGCCAGGTTCTCTGGCCTCTCATTGGTGTCTCTATTAAAGCATTTCACCTGTCTGTCTCTCTCTCAAAACCCTGGTTCTCCAGGGCCAGTGGCAAGTCTTGTTCATCTTGTTCATCCCTGTGGACGACCTAACACAGTGTTTGGCATACTGTCAGCAGCCAATAAACGTTAGTTGAACGGAAGGGGTGTTGGGGGGATAGGCAGGAAGGGAGGGAGGAAGGCAGAGAGAGAAAGAGGCAGGGGACAGGGTACGGTGAGTGGGTAGACTGGGCCTGGAGGCTGCAGGGTGTGCTGCCGAGCTCTGGAAAGTTTTTCGGGGGTGTGGGGAAGGCAGAGGACATTGGGTTGGCATCGTAGGTGCCCTTGGTGGGGGCCTGGCAAAGTCTGCGTCAAAGCAAAGTCAGTCTTAATGAAAGAGTGTAGACAGCTCTGGATGGTAATCAGGAATCTTGGAATCTAGGGCAGGCTGGGGAAAGAGAGGTTGGGGGCACAGTGTCCTGGAGAGGGTGGGGTGGAGGGAGGAAAGAAAAGCCAGCCCCTGGGAGATTCCAGGGACAAAAAGTCAGGAAGTTGCCACTCAGAACAAGCCCCTTGGTGGGTGCCCAGGTATATCCAGGCTCTTTAACCTCTCTCCGCCTGGCTCACAGTCCTGGCCTCTGCAGGATGACTTCTTTTCATTATTCAGGTCTCTGCTCAAGTGACTTCCCTGACCACCCAGCTAATGTTGCCTCCCCACCTCCCCCTATTATATTACAGAATTTTATTGCCTTTATAGCTCTAACCACTACCTGAAATGGGCCTGCTCATTTACTTGTTTTCTTGTTTATGGGCTGTATGCTCCCCTCTATTTGCATGCTCCATGAGAGCAGGGGTCATGTTTATCCTTTTTGCTAATGCATCCTAGGTGTCTAGATCAGTGCCTGGTAATAGTAGGTGCTCAGGTGGCCTATGTAACCCTGAACATCACCCAAGGGCCAGAGTTGAGTTTGGGCCCCTCTCTCCATGCTCAAGACTCTCCTACAAACACTGTTGGCTGGGTGGAGGCAGATGTAGACCCTGGGAAAGTCCACAGGGTCAAGACTGGGAGGGGCACAAGGCAGGGCTTGGGATTTGTGTCTTCCACCTCAGCAACTCTATTGCAGCCTCCTTACCCAAGGGTCATTTAGGTCCTAGCTGGTCCCTGCAGGAGGGGAGAACATGTCCAATGAGTGACTCACCCCGTTGCCTGGGTTACTGGCAGGAAGAGCCTTGTAAGAAACAAGAGGCTGGGAAACTGGGTGGGAGCCTAGAGATCCCATGAGGGCCAGAGATGGGGGTTGCATTAATAGCTCCTGAGCAGGATGAGTGTTAAGAAGTAGGGAGAGAGGGGCTGGAGCCCCAGGGCTCCTTAGTGGGCAGGGAGCTTTGGGCTGGGACTCAAGGGTTTCTAAGAGGGCTGAAGACTGGGAGCTGGGGTCTAGGGGCTGGGAGCTTGGGCATGAGGCATCCCCAGGGAACAGGAAGCTGAGACAGAAAGGGACCCCTGGGAGATGATAGGCCCCTAGGATTCTCCAGAGGTCTAGGGGCTGAGGGCTGGGTCACCATATTCTTTAAGGGCAGAGATATTCCTAAATTCGTCTATTTTTCCCAGCTGGGACCAGCACAAGCCAGTTCTTGTTTAATGGCGTAGAGACAAATTCATCTGGAAACACAGCGAGTGGTCCAAGACTAGGAGAGAGAGAGGCAGCTTTCTCCCTCTGCTCACCTCCCTCTTTCTTCCTCCCTGTCACCACCCCTTTTCCCAGACTTCCTGCAATCCTCTCCCTACGACCCTCTCACGCCCCCTGCTGCTCCTTCCCTGAGCAGCAATGGCCAGTCCAAGGACTAGAATGACTTAGACAACAAAATTCCATCTCTCCCCTTGCTCTTGATCTGTAGGGACCAGCCACAGAGGCAGGAAGCTGGAGTTCCAAAGGGAGTAGATACTGTGGAAGAAGATGGGCTCCGGGCTTCCAGCAAGTGGCCTGGATCTGACGTGTGTGAGTCTGTGGGTGCTGTTGCAGGGACCTCAGCCTAAGAAGTGACCGCTTCCGCAGGGATGCCCCCCTTGGGGCCCAGACTAGGTGAAGGCCTCCCAATCTGCATGCTATCACAACTCTGGGAGTCTCCTGTGTGGTGCTTACAGAGTTTCCAATCATCCACTTAGTAGGTAGCTTTCGATGGGTGCCTGCCTCCCGACAGGACTGTGAGCATGGAGAGGGAAGGAACCAGGTTGGTTTTGCTCATCAACAACCCAATACTTGACACAGTGCCTGGTACATTTTCAGTACACAGTAAGTATTTATTAAGTGAATGAGTGACTTTCAAAGGAGTTCTTAGGTAGAGCTTTAATGGGAGGTGTCAGTGCCATTGCCTGGGCTCCCAGGACAGCTGTGAGTCCAGATGTTCTGACTTCTGTTCTGGGCCTGGTCCATGTCCAGCCTCTGGCCTTGTGCCCAAAGGCCATTCAAGCAAAAGGAGGCAGAAGAGTCCTCTCCTAGAGGGAGGTGACATAAAGGTGGTATTAGAGCACCTCATGGGTGCTTGGATCCAGAAGCTCCTTCCCACTTTTCCAAACTGAATTTTCTTTTTTTTTTTTTTTTGAGACAGAGTCTCACTCTGTTGCCTGGCCTAGAGTGCTGTGGCGTCAGCCTACCTCACAGCAACCTCAAGTTAGGACTACAAGCATGCGCCACCATGCCCAGCTAATTTTTTCTCTATGTATTTTTAGTTGGCCAATTAATTTCTTTCTATTTATAGTAAAGACGGGGTCTCACTCTTGCTCAGGTTGGTTTTGAACTCCTGACCTTGAGTGATCCTCCTGTCTTGGCCTCCCAGAGTGCTAGGATTACAGGCGTGAACCACCGAGCCCAGCCTGAATTTTCTTCTTCTTAATTTTAATTAATTAATTTTTTTAACAAAGGGGGAGAATCCAACCTGAGTTTTCAAAAACACTGCCTCCCACTGCCCCCATATCCTGTGTCTTCTTATGACCTTTTCTTCTTTCCCCCCAGAGGCTTCCTTCCTCTCAAAATATGCCCCTCCCTTTAGCTGTTTACAATGGTGTTCGGGCTGGAACACCACTCTCTCCCACCTGGTAAAGCCCCCAGGAAGAGTCGCCCTTGAGGCTGGGCCCAGAGGTTAAGGATGGGGCCAAAGCCCAAGGGAGGCAGAGCAAGGACTTCTGTCTTCAGCCCCTGGCTCAAGACCACCCTGGACACACCCAGCGTCAGCTGAAGAGGGACTCCCAAGACCAGGGGCAGATCCAGCCCTGGCCCAGACCCAGGAGACAGCACCACCTTCTGCAGAGCGTGTGGGAGAAAAGAATCAGCAGAACCCACTCCCTGTGGCCCATCCCTCGCTGCCTTAATCATGCCTCTCAGCTACACCTCCACCTATTGGCCATCCTCACCACTTAAATCCTGCCCCAGTTTTCTAGGCTTAACCTCTGTGAAGCCACCCCCACCCCCAATAAATATTCGATCTAAGTAAAAACTGTCTGCTTGATGTGGGAGGCTTCAGGATATGTCCCTCGCCCCACACCCCCACCTAAACGCCACCCTTAATATTATAATATTGAAACTTTGCAGCCCTATTTTCCCTTGTTGCCTGTGTTCCCTTGTTCCCTGTGTTCCCCTGAACACAGGCAGTGCCCAATCCTCCCCCTTTACTTGATCTTGGAGGTGGAGGCCAAGCCAAGAAGGGTTCTCTGGTGTCCCAAGGGCAAGGAGGTGGCCTGAGCCTGCCACTAGCTTGAGTCCCAGGTCCAGAGAGAAGGCCCAGGGCTCCGCATGAGGCTGGGGAATGTCTAGGGTGAGAAATGATCATCCTGAGGCCCCAAAGCTGGGCTTTCAGGGAAGGGATGGGACAGTGGTGGAGGGAGACAGAGGAAGGCAGAGCTGGCCATGGAGGAAAACAGCCTCCGAGAAGTCTACCTTGGAGACTGAATTCTGCATGAGTCCCTGCAGGGAAGAATATCCCAGGTTGTGACTCCACATCGCAGCTTCTGGGGCTAGTAGGGGCAGAGGCTGAGGTCTGGATCTGTTTGCCCAGCCAGTTGCCTTGGCGCACGCAGCCATCCAGGGCAGGGACCAGCTGGAGGAGGTGGGGGTAGGGAAGATGGAGGGATGTGGACATCAGGGCATCTGTGCCCCAGTCCCTGCCTCCCCACCCTCAGTTTATTCCCGAGACACGAGCATTTGGCCTCCCCGATGCAGCTCTCATCCCATCCCCTCTCCTTAAAAGCATGGATTTAGATTCTCATGGCCATCCACCCAGCAGTTCTTTACCACCTCCCTTGGTTACCACTCCCCCCTGTGATGTAGTTACCGGGAAGCGCAGGTTGGAGGAGGGGAAGAGCAGGGCCCCCACAGCAATCCTCAGGATGGGCTGGACTTTGGTGTCCAGGGGCCCAGAGACCTGTCTCAGGTGCAGCACCTCCTCCCCATCCACCCTCAGCAGCACTGAGTCCCCATCCATCTTTAATTCCACCTGCAGGAGGGGGATGAGAAGCAGAATCAGAGGACCCTGGGGCCTGTCTCTGTCACTTTACTCTGAAGTGGCCCAGCGCTATAGTGGAAAGAACATGCCCCTGAATACTCAGCTGGCATCCTTGGCCCATTTAGGGCTTGCCACTTACATGTGGACTGAGCCTTAGCATTTCCACTGGAAAAAAAATGGGGACAAGAAGAGCTCCTTTGTGGGTTTTGTGTGGATTAAACGAGATGACAATGGTAAAGGGATGACCAATGACTTGCCTTTGTTCCCCGTCCTCAGACCCGCCCCGGACACCCCTCGCCTCAGGACCAGAGCCAGCTTACCTGGTGCCATCTCCCATCATCCAGCCGAGGTCCTGCGCCCACTGTAAACCGGGCCCACTCATTGTGCATCTGGATCTCAGGCCTGCCGTCCCGGAGTCCCAGCATGAACCAGTCATCCTTAGGATTGATATCCCCATAAAAAATCACTCCCTCTGGATCCCAGGTTCGAAACTCAAAGGAGGAGGAGGTTCTGGAAGGACACAGAAGGAAAGACTGTGTATGCGGTGTGCCCTTTGAAGGTCAATGTGAGGTTGCAGGAACTGGGGAGGTGGCATTCAGGGAGAAAGACGGACAGGAAGACAGAGAAAAGAGAAGAGCTGATAGGGAGAGGGTAGTGTCAGAGAACTGGGTCAAGAAGCGAAGTCAACCCATACTTGGTGATCTTGGTGAGGTCAATGGTCATGACAGCCACAGGCTCTTGTGGGAGGCCATTGCCAAGGTGCACAGCAGGAGGATCCTGGGCGCTCTATTAGAAAGAGAAAATAAACAAGCTGGAGCAAGGACATATCAGAGACAGAGGGAGAGGCCCTGCCACAGTGCCAGAGGAGGAGAGAAGGAAAGCAGTGAGAGCCAAGGTGTAGCTCATTTAAACACACACATGAACTAGTGCCCTGTCCCACCCCTGCACCTGGGTGGGGAGAGCATGTCTCAGGGGCCGTCCCTGGTGGGTGTCAGGCAGTTGCAGCAGCAGCAGAAGCAGCAGCAGCAGACTCGAGGTGGCCAGTGGGCCTCTGTTCTCCATAATCAGCCGCTGTCCACTCTGTGGCTCAACAACTCTTTGGAGAATGCAGTGAGGGCAGGCAGCCTTGTGCATGGGTGGTGGAGGGTTAAAGGTTGCACCGGGGGAAAAAGGGGGGCAGGAGATGGGGCACTGACCCTGCGGGCCCCAATGAGGACAAATGGGGTGAGGGACAGAGTCCCTCCACTACCATCCCCCACTGCTGAGAGAGTTTACCAGCTGGGAGAGGACAGCCCATTTCCCCTCCCCTCTTCTAGAGCCTAACTTCGGTCCTCCAAGCCTTCTGCCCACCTGGAGAGGCTGCCTTGCCAGGCCTGAGGTCTGGAACCAGTCCTGTCCTGCTCCCCAAGGAGCATCCTTTCTTAGGGCTAGAGATGAGACATGGAATCCTAAATATTCAGCCGGGTGACCTTCAGCAAGTCACTTTGTGCTTCAGTGTCCTTGTCTGTAAAATGATGAAAATAACACTTTATGGGTTCTATGAATGAGGGATAATCGAGATAACGCAGGCACAGTGCCTGGTGTCTGGTGTGAACACCTCCTCCAGTGTCTTCCCAGGCCTCTGAGGTTTGTCTCACAAGAAGATATTGTCTCTGTGTATGATTTAGTGGCTACTAAGTGGACCCATCCCTCACTCCCAATTATCTTCCCCTATCCATTTATTTACAGGGCCTAACAGTCTAGCAGTAGAAATTCATCGCCCTCTCCCTGACCCATTTAAAAATGTAAATACCCTTGAAAGAAGTTAACGCTTTCAGCCACTCAAGAGCTGAAACGGCTGTCTGACCTGGGGGTCTTGGGGCTCACCCAGGGGCTGGGTGGGTGAGTGAGAGTGAGACTAAGGCAGATAGCGCATACTTCAAGAAGCACCGGGTGGGGGAAGCTTTTCAGCCGACGGAGGCTGGGACGTCCAAACAACAGCAAAGCAGCCTCCGCGCTCCAACTTTGACCCCTGTCCAGGGGCCGGGTCACAAGACTGGGGTGTTGGGGGCGGGGCTGGGGGCGGGGCCGCGCCTAGTCTGCAAGCTGACTGGCTAGCGGGTGTGCACCCGCAGCGGCGGAATTTAGGGGCTTACCCCGGCGGAGAGGACGGCCTCGCTGGCCTGGCCGGTTCTCTCTGCCTCGCCAGCGCCGTTTCCCAGCCCAGGCGGCCCCGCCGCCCGCTCTCCCAGGCTTTTCGGGATCCGAGCTTGTAGGCGCTTTAAAGGGCCCCAGTTTCCCGTTACCGAGTTCCGGGACTTTGATCCCAGACGGTGGGGAGAGGGATGGCTTCTTTGCGAATCCGAGAGGCCAGGGAGGGAGACTGTGCAGATATCCTGAGGCTGGTTCGGGTAAGGGCTGCGGGTGGGAAACGGGGGTTTAGAGCGGCGCGGGCTGAGCTGGGGAGGAGGAGGTGCGGGCGGGGGGAGGGGCGCGCCTTGGGACTCTGCTCGGGAAGCAGCGGGGTCCTCCTGCCCTAATCTAGCCTCTGTCCCCACGCCGTAGGAACTAGCTGAGTACGAGAAACTCTCGGATCAGGTGACGATCAGTGAAGAAGGTGGGACTCATCACCCGGGGCCTGACGGAGGCTGGGGAGGAAGTGAGGAGTGGATTCCCTAAGGGCCAGCTCAAGGATGGGCTTATACCCACCCAGGTCCTCTTTTTCTCTTTGTCACAACTCCAATCTCTGCAGCCCTGAGAGCAGATGGCTTTGGAGAGAATCCTTTCTATCACTGTTTGGTAGCAGAGATTCTAGCAGCCCCTGGGGAGCTACAGGGTAAGAGCACCTGGACCTCAGAAGTCCACCTGTCCAGTCGGCCTCACTGGTCTCTCTGCAGGCTCCCACAGGCCATACCCCTCTTTTCTCTCTCTCAGGTCCCTGTGTGGTGGGCTATGGGCTATACTACTTCATCTACAGTACGTGGAAGGGACGCACCATTTATCTGGAAGACATCTATGTGACACCAGAACATCGGGGTACTGGGCAGAGGCTGAGGCTGGGGTGGGAGCAAAGCAACCCACAGAACCTACCACTATCCTCTGCCCCCCAATCCCAGCCTGTGGCCTTTTCTGATCTCCTCCATCTCAATCACTCTTTTTGTCTCTTTCTCCCTACAACAGGTCAAGGAATTGGTTCAAAAATAATCAAAAAGGTGGCTGAGGTGAGGAGACAGGTGGGGGCTACAAGCTAGGCCCTGAAGAAGCAAGGGTATATGGGGGAACCCAGGTTGATGAGGTGAGAAAGTCTGTTTTGTTTTTGACCTCAGGAAAGTAAATGATGTCTTCTTCCACAGGTGGCCCTGGATAAAGGCTGCTCCCAGTTCCGCCTGGCAGTCCTGGATTGGAACAAGAGGGCCATGGACTTGTACAAGGCCCTAGGAGCCCAGGATCTGACTGAAGCTGAGGGCTGGCACTCCTTCCGCTTTGAAGGAGAGGCGATGAGGAAGATGGTGGGAAGGTGATGCCATGACGTGGGGCTCTCTCCCTACTTGAGTTTCTCCTTCTCCACCAGGTCAAGCCCTCCCCAGTGACTATCTCCACAGACACTGACACCCAGGCCTCCCTGGAGGAAGGAGGGTTGGGGGTACCTATCCTGAAGTATGGAAAGAGCAGAATTGTGAGAGCTGCCCTTCCTCTTTGTTGAAGGTGAAATATAAATGAGAATTACTATGTCTGATGTGGTGTTGGGTAGAGGAGTTGATGAGGTGTGATAAGCTTCAGCCACTTCAAGACCCTTCCTGAGTGTTCTGGTCAGTGGATGTTTTCCTTGGGGGTAAGGAGGGGGGTAATTTGACTGGCTGTGGCCTGTGGCAGATGGAGTTAAAAAGAGCAAGGAGCAAGCTTGGTACATCAATCTTGTTGGTCACATTTGGGACCCAGACAAATGCCTCAAATGTCTGGACTGAGCTGTGCCATACCCAAGACTGAGGCAGGCCGACAACTGAGCAGACAGAACAGGCTGCCACCTGGTGTTGGCATTTCAAGGGGCACTGGGAAGGACCATTTGCCCCAACTTTAAGGTATCAGGGTGGGTGTGGTGGCTCTAATTCCAGCACTTTGGGAGGCCCAGGGGGAGGGTCGCTTGAGGCCAGGAGTTAGAGATTCCAATGAGCTATGAGTGTGCCACTGCACTCTAGCCTGGGCAACAGAGTGAGACCCTGTCTCTAAAAAGCAAACAAATGGAAAAAGAAAAAACAAAACAAAACAAATCAGCTCAGCCAGCTAGTGCTTTTTCTTTTTCAAAAGTCACAAAATCTTTCAGTCTGGCATGCCTTAAAAATAGAGAAGTTCAACAAAACCTTTAAGACCATGGGCACAAGGAGACAAACAGGCTCATTTTCCACTTTTATAATATTTTATTACACATGTACTGCACATTTGTTGTAGAAGAATTGGAATGTACACATAAAATAAAAATAGAAGAGCCAGGTATACTGGCACCTGTCTGTAATCCCAGCTACTCAGGGATTACTTCAAGTAGAAGGTATCTTGAGCCCAGAAGTTCAAGACAAGCCTGAGCAACATAGCAAAACCCTATCTCAGGCCTGGTGTGGTGGCTCACACCTGTAATCATAGCACTCTGGGAGGCTGAGGCGGCTGATCATTTGAGCTCAGGAGTTCGAGACCAGCCTGAGCAAGAGAAAGACCCCATCTCTACTAAAATAGAAAAACTAGCTGGGCACTATGGCTTGTACCTATAGTCCCAGCTACTCGGGAGGCTGAGGCAGGAGGATTACTTGAGCCCAGGAGTTTGAGGTTGTTGTGAACTAGGCTGACGCCACCGCACTCTACTCAGAGTAACAGAGTGAGACTCTGTCTCAAAAAGATATACATATGTGTGTGTACATATGTGTGTGTATATATGTATTTTAAGCCTGAGGTCTGTCAGGAGATATATATAATTAGTTAAGTGAGTAGGGGTTTATGGAATCATACTCTTTTGTAACCTGTTCTTTCATTTAACCATATTAGAAACATCTTCCTTTCTTGTTAAACATACATCTATCATCAGGTTTTTATTTAATTATCTCTGGCCAGTATTGGACAATATCATCACTTTTGATGGCAGCATATTGTTCCTTTTGTGGATGGACCATTGGTTAAATGGTCATATCAGCAGGAAGAAAATTCAGACACAATGGGTAGGTAACATAAATTTGTAAGTTGCAGGAAACAGGATTTATGGAAGTTTAGAAAATTGAAGACCAGGCTGGTCCAAGTGCAGTGGTGTTTTTGTTTGTTTGTTTGTTTTTGAGACAGAGTCTCACTCTGTTGCCCAGGCTAGAGTGCCGTGGCGTCAGCCTAGCTCACAGCAACCTCAAACTCCTGGCCTCAAGCGATCCTTCTGCCTCAGCCTCCGGAGTAGCTGGGACTACGGGCATGAGCCACCATGCCCGGCTAATTTTTTTTTTATTTCATTTTTAGTTGACTGGCTAATTTTTTCTATTTTTTTAGTAGAGACAGGGTCTTCTCTTGCTCAGGCTGGTCTCAAACTCCTAAATTCAAGCAATTCTCCCGCGTTGGCCTCCCAGAGTGCCAGGATTACAGGCGTGAGCCACCACGCCTGGCCTTGTTTGTTTGTTTTTCAACTGAGTTTCACACTGTCACCTGGACTAGAGTGCAGTGGCATCAGCTAGCTCACAGCAATCTCAAACTCCTGGGTTCAAGCGATTCTCCTACCTCAGCCAAGTGCAGTGGTGTTTACAACTAATTGATCACAACCAGTTACAGAGTACTTTGTTCCTTCTCCATTCCTACTGCTTCATTTGACCAGCTGTAAAAAAAAAATGGAAAATTAAACACCCATCCTAAAATTCAAATAAAAAAATACTATTTAGCCAAACAGAACACTCTAGAGGCCCAAATTCTTCTGGATGCCAGTTTCTGGCCCTTGAAAGCAATTTCCTACAGATAAGGAACAATCTCCAGGACAATCTTAAGCAGTAATAAAGGATTAAGCAGTAATGAAGATGGTCAGCCCTTTTTCCAGAGAGAAGCCAGGAGAATCCAGTTTCATGTTCTTGGCTCATGTCAACACAGGAGGGATTACTGTCTTTTAAATATTAACAATCTATCTAGTGATGAGGCTTTTTAAACTTAAAATATATTTATTTATTTATTTATTTTTTAAGGCTGATCAAGTGGAGCAGTGGGAGTGGAGAAGGAACAAAGGAATCTGTAACTGGTTGTGATCAATTCGTTGCAAACACCACTGCACTCGGACCAACCTAAACTTAAAATTTAATGCAGAGTATACTATTATTATTTTTTTTGAGACAGGGTCTCACTCTGTTACCCAGGCTAGAATGTAGTGCATAGCTCACTGCAACCTCAAACTCCTGGGCTCAAGCGATCTTCCTGCCTCACCCTCCTGAGTAGCTGGGACTACAAGCACATGCCACCACACCTGGCTATTTTTAAAAATTTTTGTAGTGATGGGGGTCTCACTATGCTGCACAGGCTGGTACATAGCTACTTTCAAACTCCTGGGCTTAAGTGATCCTTCTACCTTGGCCTCCCAAAATACAATGATTACAGGTACGAGCCACTGTGCTCAGCCAGAGTTTACACTCTTTATGTTTTTCCCCTCACCTTGCCCCTAGATTTTACTAACTTCCACAGGATGTCTTTGCACTCCAGAGTCACTCCATTTTGATGGCCACCCATGAGTCCATCCACATCCTTGAGCTCTGGCCCACTCTTCTTCTTTTTTTTTTTTAAGAGGCAGGTTCTCACTCTGTCGCCCAGGCTGGACAGTGCAGTGGCACGATTATAGCTCACTGTTGCCTCCTGGGCTTTAGCAATCCACCCACTTTGGCCTTCCAAAGTACTGAGATTGTAGGTGTGAGGCCACTGCACCAGCCTTCATTAGCCTTCTTTTTTTTTTTTTTTTTTTTGTGTTGCCCGGGCTAGAGTGCCATGGCATCAGCCTAGCTCACAGCAACCTCAGACTCCTGGGCTCAAGTACCTGGGACTACAGGCATGTGCCATCATGCCTGGCTAATTTTTTTATATATATATATATTTTAGTTGGCCAATTAATTTCTTTCTATTTTTAGTAGAGGCGGGGTCTCTCTCTTGCTCAGCCTGGTTTCGAACTCCTGATCTTGAGCGATCCACCCGCCTCGGCCTCCCAGAGTGCTAGGATTACAGGCGTGAGCCACGGCGCCCGGCCTTCATTAGCCTTCTATAAGGTGATCCTATCAGCTTATAGAAGTTGAATGGGGTGATAAGAGTTCCAGCCATTCCAGGCAGAACAGAGGTTTAGGGTGAGGGCTTTTTTTTTTTTTAATTGGAAAACTACAAAGCATTTACAGTACAATGTTTACAGTCACAATTTGTAGTGAGCTGATCTCCCAAAATATATTACCACTCAAGTTGACTTATCTTGTTACATTCAAAAACCTACTCTGTCAAAGTAGTCCAGAGAGTACATACATAGTGTTCCAACTGTATCTTCGTACAACCAACACTCCATTTTAAGTGTACAATTAAATGATTTTCAGTGAATTTACCGAGGTGTACAGTTAATCACATGAATCAGTTTTTGAGG
>CAUYRT010083940.1:0-40575 GCA_963574885.1 Lepilemur ruficaudatus | reverse complement strand
GCTCAAGGTCAGGAGTTCGAAACCAGCCTGAGCAAGAGCGAGACCCCGTCTCTACTAAAAATAGAAAGAAATTAATTGGCCAACTAAAAATATACAGAAAATATTAGCCGGGCATGGTGGCACATGCCTGTAGTCCCAGCTACTTGGGAGGCTGAGGCAGAAGGATCACTTAAGCCCAGGAGTTTGAGGTTGCTGTGAGCTAGGCTGACACCACAGCACTCTAGCCAGGGCAGCAAAGTGAGACTCTGTCTCAAAAAAAAGAAAAAAAAAAATCGATAAGACTGAAAGCCTAGGCCGGGCGTGGTGCCTCACGCCTGTAATCCTGGCACTCTGGGAGGCCGAGGTGGGCGGATCGCTCGACGTCAGGAGTTCGAAACCAGCCTGAGCAAGAGAGAGACCCCCGTCTCTACTAATAATAGAAAGAAATTAATTGGCCAACTAAATATATATAGAAAAAATTAGCCAGGCATGTTGGCGCATGCCTGTAGTCCCAGCTACTTGGGAGGCTGAGGCAGAAGGATTGCTTCAGCCCAGGAGTGTGAGATTGCTGTGAGCTAGGCTAATGCCACAGCACTCTAGCCAGGGCAACAGAGTGGACTCTGTCTCAAAAGAAAAAAAAAAAAAAAGACTGAAAGCCTTACACACTTGGTGTGGGTCAGTCACGTAATGGTTTTTTTGGAAGGCTTTCCTGCTTATCAGCAATGTCTACTTGGACCTCTGGGGGACTTTCACTGAGGCGTCCTGGGAAGTAAAGAAGGTGGAATGGGGGAGCCACACAGCCTTGGGAACTCAAGAATTTTTTTTTTTTTTTTTTTTTGAGACAGCGTCTCACTCTGTTTCCCGGGCTAGAGTGCCGTGGTGTCAGCCTAGCTCACAGCAACCTCAGACACCTGGGCTCAAGCGATCCTTCTGCCTCAGCCTCCCGAGTAGCTGGGAGTACAAGCATGTGCCACCATGCCTGGCTAAGTTTTTCTATATATCTTTAGTTGGTCAATTAATTTCTTTCTATTATTAGTAGAGACGGGGTCTTGCTCTTGCTCAGGCTGGTTTCAAACTCCTGACCTTGAGCGATCCGCCCGCCTTGGCCTCCCAGAGTGCTAGGATTACAGGCGTGAGCCACCGCGCCCGGCGGGAACTCAAGAATTTTTATGGCTGTTTTAAATACCAAAGTGTGTTTGAAGGTACTAATAAAGTTTCAAAATGCACTCTAAGGGAATTCACTTTGGCTCCAGGTTTCACAAAATATATGCTTCATGGCCAAGCCACAGAATGCTGCCTGGATGAATGCTTCAGCAGTTGTATGTGTAGGAGCAACAGTGCTCTCCCCTACACAGGGTGAGCTCTTATGATACTCTCCCAAGGAAATCAGTGAAGCACAAGCGTTTTGCAACTGTTCAATCTTTCTGAGAATCCCACCTTTCAAGTCATTGAAAGTGTTATGATACTAAGCATTATGAACTCAGCTCTAGAACCACAAAAATCTATGGGCCTTCCATCTTGACTTTTGATCTATCTACACAGGCAATTATTGATAAGTACAGTGCATAAATGCTGTGACTATTACAGTTTAAATACTAAGACAGTGTCCAGTAAATAGTTGAAGAATCTACCAAAATACCACAGGTATTGCATAAAATGGGATTCATAATACCCAATCAGTATGAATGAAGTATATTCCACCAACAAAGCAAACTCCAAAAAAATTAAATTAATAAGTACTCAGTATACTCAGGAAAAAAAAAATATATATACATATATATATACCCCCCTAAAATGTCTGTAATATGCCATGTATACTGTAATATTATAAATATCAACTGATTTGTAATTTTTCTCTTAGAGACCCCTTGGGTGAAGCTTAATTGATCAACCCTAATTTAACAAAATTCTTGGAACTTGACTCCCTAAAAAAAAAAATCTTGATGAAGTTAATTGATCATATAAAGATATCTCTATATAAAAATCTCTTACAAATTGATAATTTACAAGGGGAAGGCTTCAAAAGAAAAATATGCACAAGAAATTCACAGGCATTTCCCACACATAGAAGAAAATTAAATACAAGGGCTAAAAATGTACACAAAATAATCAGCCTTCTTTATAATCAAACAATAATAAAATAATAAAAATACAATGTTTTTACCTATCCAATTGAATGTTAAAAAATGAAATAATACTGACAAAATGTCAAGAAAACAAATTCTCATGTACTGCCGGCAAAAAAATTTCCAGAAGTCAGTTTGGCAGTATGTATGAAAAGCCTTAAAACTATAAACAAATACCTTTTGACTTAGCAATTCCATTTCTCTTCAAGGAAAGTAACCTCAAGTGTGAAATTAATGTACAAAAATGTTTGTTGAAGCATTACGTGTAAAAGTGAAAAACTAGAACCACCTAAAGCTTCAATAACATGGGAACAGTTTAATAAACTGAAATACATCTACTCAGCATAGTTCTATCTTTCAGATATAATGATATTGAAAATTGAGTCGTATGGGAAAATGCTCATGATAAGAAGGAAAAGTTATAACATAGCATGAGTATGATCTCAATTGGGTATACAAAAAATGTATAAGGGTAGGTACCAATGTAGTAATAGTGGTTACCCATGTTTGGAAGGATTGGAATGTTCATCTTTTCTGCCCATTTCTATACCATCTCCTTTTCTACAATGAATACGTATTAATTTTGCTGGCTAAGTACTTTACCCATAACAATGAGATGGGTACTATTACTATGTCCATTTTAAATAGAGGAAACTGGGGCACCAAGCAAGGTTACACAGATCATATGTCAGGGAGCCAGGGTTCCTCCTAAATTGACCTAAGCCCCAGAGCCTGATCTCTCAGCCACTTTGCAATGATTCACATTTAAAAGATAATTTGAAACAAAGTCCCAGATAATCTGTAATAACATGCACTACAAATTCTCAAAGAAAGAGGATCTGGGTGGGCCGAAATTTTCAGGGCAAATTGGGAAGCTGAAAAGTTCCCTCCTTGCAGGCTATGGCTTCGTTAACAAAAGCGATCCCCCTGCCTCAGCCTCCCAAGTAGTTGGGACTACAGGTGCTGGCCACTGCGCCTAGCGTGTTGCAGATTTTTACTCCGATTATCTGCAAAGTCACCGATTTCCTCCACTGCCACCATTCTCCCTCCCTTCAACACGCACACAAAAGCACACAGCATTATTGAAATCTCATGCTGCAAGTAGCAAGGCTTCCCCCACCCCCATCCCAGCCCATCCAATTCCGGAGAATTCCTTTCCTGCCTCTAAAAGCCACCAACAACCCCTCAGAGGGGGGTTAATAAAATTAATGTGAGTTAATAAAATTTAACTCACAATCTAGGAAAAAATAGTATCTTTTCCATTTCACTTCCAAACAGAAATATATTTTCCCCCTAAGGAAGTTGCAAGGTAGTTTAGATGAAAGCAACGTAAGTTCTTGAAAAGGTGTTATTAAAACACAAAAGACGGGACCTGGCCCCATGGCTCACGCCTGTAATCCTAGCACTCTGGGAGGCCAAGGCGGGCGGATACCTCAAGGTCAGGAGTTCGAAACCAGCCTGAGCAAGAGCGAGACCCTGTCTCTACTTAAAATAGAAAGAAATTAATTGGCCAACTAAAATATATAGAAAAAATTAGCCGGGCATGGTGGAGCATGCCTGTAGTCCCAGCTACTCGGGAGCCTGAGGCAGTAGGATCGCTTGAGCCCAGGAGTTTGAGGTTGCTGTGAGCTAGGCTGACGACACGGCACTCACTGTAGGCCGGGCAGCAGAGTGAGACTGTCTCAAAAAAAAAAAAAAAAACAAAAAAAAATAAAATACAAAAGACTCTTGACAAACTAAGGGGGGGTTCACATATGAATAGGCAAGATCACAGGATCTTTTCCTGTGTATCATGTGACATTCCTGCCCGGGGCTCCAAACAAAGGCATGACAGATGTAAGTGCTTGTAGATAACACTCTGAACCGTCTAGGGAGGCTTAAGATTTCTGTAAGGAGACATGGGTGATTAAGTTGCAAGGGACTAAAGAAATGTTTTCTGTATCTTAGAGGAAAAAATATTATTAATCAGTATAAAGCAAGCTCTGGCCATCTGTTATTCTAAAATTGGACACCTGATAACGATAAAAAGAAGTTCCTGCCAGTGTAAGTAGGAATTTAGACTACTAGATAAAATATCACCAATAGTGATGAAATTATCTTATTAAAGAACAATGACAGCTTTTTAACTTCAGGGACTAATAATAGTTCTCCTCAGTAACAGTTCATAAAGGAGTATTTTATTTTGTTAGCCCAGATCTAATTAAAGTCAAGACTCTATTACTGAAGGGCTGTGGCTTTACACCTGATAAATTAGAGAGACGAATTCATATTCACAGTATATAGATATACGTTATCATATTTTTGTTTTCGCAAAAGTGAACCTAACAAGAGATAGTCTTACCAAGGAAAGTGAATAGACAGGCTGAGCTCCTTCAGTGATATTTATCGAGCCAGGTCCAAAAATAAGGTCCAAGTTTTTTTGTAAAATAAGATTATTTTCTGAAATATTAATAAATAATAGTTTCCATATAGTCTTTGGAAAAGTCATAAGATCTCCAATTTGATGAAATAGTGTTAAGATATAATTGAAAAATATGGTATGGCCAGGCACAGTGGCTCAAGCCTGTCATCCTAGCACTCTGGGAGGCTGAGGCAGGAGTATGGCTTGAGCTTAGGAGTTTGAGACCAGCCTTAGCAAGAGTGAGACCCCGTCTCTACTAAAAATAGAAAAAATTAGCAGGGACATAGTGGTGTGTACCTGTAGTCCCAGCTACTCGGGAGGCTGAGGCAGGAGGATCACTTGAGCCCAGGAGTTTGAGGTTGCTGTGAGCTGTGATGATGCCACTGCACTCTACCTGGGGTGACAGAGTGAGACTCTGTTTCAAAAAACAAACAAACAAAAAAAAATGGTATCAACCTTAAAAAGTGTTGATACCTTTTACTCAGTAATTTAATTTCTGGTAATCCATTTTAAGAAATTAATTAGATAAAGTACAAAACATTTATGTAAAATACTTTCATTGCTATTTTTAAAAAATGACATTCCAGATGCTTCCTATATGTCCAATAATAGAAAACCAGTAAAATTATGACATATCCATGATAAAATATTTTGCAGTTATTAAAAATTATGTTTTGAAAAATTTAACAGCATAGAAAATACAAAAAACAATCAATGAAAAAACAAGCTACATAACTGCTTATACATTTTGTTTCAAAAAGTACATATATTAGAAAATACATAAACATCTTAAGATGGAAGATAAAGACAAAATGCCTTCTAGTGCTCAATGGCCTCTAATTGCCTTTATTCTTAAACATAGTCAGAAAAACAAGGATCACCAGATATTCAAGGAAACTTTGCAAAGTGAAAAGGAGATACCAGGGTGAACAAAAAGAAATAACCCTGGAGGAAACTGAGATAACGCTAGCAACAGACAAGAACTTGAAAACAAAACAAAACCAAAAAAAACTTGAATTAATATAATCAGAGAGATTAAAGAAAGTATTACAGAACAAGTTATAATGGAAAAGGAATGATCAGAGAACAAAAGAGAGCTCTTAGAAATAAAAATATGTTTGAAAAAATTTTTTAATTCAGTAGAGGAATTGGAAATTAAAATCTCTCAAGTGGCTGTGTGCGGAGGCTCACGCCTGTAATCCCAGCACTCTGGGAGGCCCAGGCAGGAGGATCACTTGAGGCCAGGAGTTCAAGACCAGCCTGGGCAACCTAGTGAGATTCCATCTCTACAAAAAAGAAAAAAGGAAAAAAGAAAAGAAAAGAAAAGAAAATCTTCTAGGAAGTAGGACCAAAAGACAGAGACAAAAATGGAGACAAAAAAGCAAAAAAGAGGCTCAAGCCAGTAAGTCCAATATCTGAGTATCAAGTTTCAAAAAGGAAAAACAGAGAAGGGAATGATCAAAGCAAAAGCAATGAAAGAAGAAAATGTCCAGAAGTGAAGGACATGAAAAAGCCATACTGAACCGGCCAAGCACTTAGCATGATGAATGAAAAACATCGTCCACACCAGGTGGATAACATTTCAGAGTTATCCAAATCCTCTAGATGGAGGAGGAAGGATCATTACTAAAAAGAGGAAAGTGATCAATTTCTTTTTCTCTTCTTCCTCACTCTGGAATGGGTTGGACAGTACATATCTTACAACCATTTGAAGACGTGGAGGAAAAGGTACCCAATCACACTGAAAGCCCCAGGCTGCCCTAGAAATAAATGACTCAGTTTATTGCTAATGTTACGTAGCAGATTCTGGAGAGTTTACAAAGCACTATAATAAAGTTAGGAACTACACCTATAAATAATAGCTAGTCTTGAAAGGGATCAATGTTTTTCACTTTTCTAGAACTGTTTCCCATAAGTTCAAAGACCTTCTGCTGAGTATAATATTTTGTGAAGCAGAAAATCAAATCCCCATCAGGAAGTTATTAAAAACTAAAAATTCACCTGGGTGGTCAATACATATGGGTATTCATGTACCTTTCTATATTTTAAAAACATCTCTAAAAATAAATAAAGGTCTCCAATAATAATTTAAGAGATTTGCTAAAACAGAATTTGGGAATTGCCCAAAGACAATCTTTTATTGTCTGATCCAACAGACTTTGCTCTAAAACAAAATGCAATTTTTTTTAAGAGACAGGGTCTTGCTCTGTCACCCAGGGTGGAGTGCAATGGCCCAATCACACTTCACTGCAGCCTCAACTCCTGGGCTCAAGTGATCTTGACCTCCTGAGTAACTAGGACTACAAGCTCGGGCCACCACACCAAACTAAATTTTTTAATTCTTTGTAGAGATGGGGTCTCATTATGTTGCCCAGGCTGGCCTCGAACCCCTGGCCTCAAGCAATCCTCTCACCTTGGCCTCCCACAGTGCTGGAATTACAGGCATGAGCCATTGCACCCAGCCCCAAAATGCAATATATTAAATATGAAAGACAGAATACAGACACGTGGGCCAGGTGCAGTGGCTCATCCCTGTAATCCTAGCACTCTGGGAGGCCAAGGCGGGTGGATCGCTCAAGGTCAGGAGTTCAAAACCAGCCTGAGCAACAGCGAGACTCCATCTCTACTAAAAATAGAAACAAATTAATTGGCCAACTAAAAATATATAGAAAAAATTAGCCGTGCATGGTGGCGCATGCCTGTAGTCCTAGCTACTCAGGAGGCTGAGGCAGAAGGATTCCTTGAGCCCAGGAGTTTGAGGTTGCTGTGAGCTAGGCTGATGCCACGGCACTCACTCTAGCCCGGGCAACAGAGTGAGACTCTGTCTCAAAAAAAAAAAAAGAATACAGACATGTGAACCCCACTCAGATCAGGACTTAAGAGGGTATTAGTATTTCATAAGCAATTTAGTTACCATAAAAAGTCACCATAATTCTACCCCCTACAGGCTAGGATTGTGCTCTTTAGCATTTACTAGGCAGAGTTTCTTTACTCCAGGTCTCTACCCTGCAGCACAGAGATGTCTTTGTTTCTAAGGTAAACAAAAGACAACAGGGAGCTTGCATTATATGCTTTAAAAAATCATTTATTGTTAATATTCACCCATCTCTGCCACAAATAAATTTCAACAGGCTTCACTCTTCAAAACAGCCTAATCCCAAAAGAACAGAAACACTGCAAAGTTCCTTCACTTTTTTTTTTTTACAAATTTATTAAACACACTTATGCATGGAAGTCACATAAAATATGAAAACTCCCACTTCATTTTTAAAACCAGCACTGGTCACCTCTACTAAGCCTGTGGAGTGAGGGGGAACATAAATACATTGATTTTTAGTTCCATTTTTATGCTATGAATTGTACAAAACTCAGGGTGACAGCTACCCAATTTATCCGGCAAACTTCCAGGATTATAAAGACTCAACAACATCATTTCTTATACTCTCTTCACAAGAGTTTGAATTGAATGTTGCATTCATTTCTGCAGTAAGTGAAGTTCAAACAAACTACAATAAATTAGAGAGCTTATACTCTTAACATATAGCTGGGACTACAGGCATGCGCCACCATGCCCGGCTAATTTTTTTCACAAAATTTTAGTTGGCCAATTAATTTCTTTCTATTTTTAGTAGAGACGAGGTCTCACTCTTGCTCAGGCTGGTTTTGAATTCCTGACCTTGAGCGATCCTCCTGCCTCGGCCTCCCAGAGTGCTAGGATTATAGGCGTGAGCCACCGTGCCAGCCAACACTGAGTTGTTATGAGTGAATGTGGACTGCTAATAAAATTTAAATCCTAAATTATTAGCATCAGCCTTGCAATGGACATAAGTCGATTTAACATGAAGCCACGAATCTCTTACTTCTTTGCAGTCTTAAATCACTTGGGTAACTACATATCTTCCTACAAACAGCACATAATACTGCAGCACAAGTTTACACTCTGTCATAAGAAATCTCACCTCTCACCAATTCTATTTTCTCCCATCAACGAATGCACTCTCTACTACTCCACTTTATCTGCTCAACTTGCTTCCCCTCCTCCATATATTCTTCCTGCTCCATAGCACGTGTTCTTCTGTCACTTCTTGTACAGTCTCTTCTTACTTCATACAAAAGCATATGTAACACCTGAATGTGTTTATCCCAATCTGAAGAAATTCTGTAGCTTCCAAGGTATGTATGAATCTCATGGAACTAAAACTCCACTTTGTGAATTCCAGGACACTACTATGATATTAGCACAATCCAGCAAAGATAGATATTGTGACTCTGAGATAATTATTTCATTTCTTTCTCCCCACCTCCACCGACTCTCATTCTGAAATGATCCTAACTAGTAAATTTAACAAAAAACTTAAAAAAAAATTAACCTTAATAAAAAAAAAACCCAATCCTCCCCATATTCTTCCTAAATCTTGCTAATCTATAAAATATTTTTGAATCTCCTGTGATTTTTTTTTTTTTTTTGGAGACAAATAGGGTGTCTCTATGTTGCCCAGGCTGGAGTGCTGTGGCTATTCCCAGGTGCAATTACAGTGCACTACAGCATTTCTGACTAACAGACTTGTTAGAGATAATAAATAATTATTTCTGTTTTAAGCTACCAAGTTTAAGGGTGATTTGTTATACAGTCTTAGGAACTAGAACATAATTTTGCTCTTCATAATCCAGGCCTAATCTTCAATGGTGCCCTTCATGGATGATCCTGACTGTTCACTAAAAAGCTTATATGACTAGAGTTTATGTTTTATGTGACTAGTGGTCAAACAGGCCAGCTATTTGGATAGACAGGTGGTAAAGAAAAGAAAGGGGGCTGGGCGCAGTGGCTCACACCTATAATCCTCACACTCTGGGAGGCCGAGGCGGGAGGATCGCTCAAGGTCAGGAGTTCGAAACCAGCCTGAGCAAGAGCGAGACCCCATCTCTACTAAAAATAGAAAGAAATTAATTGGCCAACTAAAAATATATAAAAAAAATTAGCCAGGCATGGTGGCGCATGCCTGTAGTCCCAGCTACTCAGGAAGCTGAGGCAGAAGGATTGCTTGAGCCCAGGAGTTTGAGGTTGCTGTGAGCTAGGTTGACACCACGGCACTTACTCTAGACCAGGCAAGAGAGCGAGACTCTGTCTTAAAAAAAAAAAAAGAAAAAAAAAGAATAGAGCACTTTCATCTGCATTAAAAACCTGTTCAGGTGATACCCTTTCTTGTCAATGATTTTCTCAATGACATCAGCAGAAGCTGCTTCTCCTGTTATCTGAACATTTTTAAAGCCGTACCTCTTTCTCGAATTAGGAAACCATCCTTTGCTGGTACTGCATTCTCCCGCTTTAGATTGATCCTTCACTTTCTTTTTCTTTAAGTTGTCATGTAAT
Organism: Lepilemur ruficaudatus; assembly: GCA_963574885.1. Taxonomy (NCBI): domain Eukaryota; kingdom Metazoa; phylum Chordata; class Mammalia; order Primates; family Lepilemuridae; genus Lepilemur; species Lepilemur ruficaudatus. The sequence continues at coordinate 30,698 of CAUYRT010083940.1, read as the reverse complement.
GATTTCTCTTTTTCTCAAATCATATTAGAATCTATAGGTATGCCTTTCTTATAGCAATCCTGCACCCACATAATAGCTGCATTTTCAATACAAGGTAGAAAGGTATTTTGCAAAAAGTGCTCAGTTTTTACATCTGTTGATGTAGCTGCAGTGATGCCTTCACAAATTTTGTTTTCTTTCTTTCTTATATTTTTTTACAATGATCCTTACCCTGAATTTATTTATTTTGAAATGGCAGGCAACTGCTGCAGACCTCAATTTTCAGTACATATCAAGCAATCAACTTTTTCTTGTAATGTCATGACTTTTCTCTGCTCTTGGGAGCACTTCCAGCATCAGTAGTGGGACTTTGCATAGCTCCCCTGGTGTTATTCAAGGTTTATTGTGTTGCACTAAACATGATAAAATTTATTTGAGGGATATGAGACATCACTTTTTACTGCAATACTGCTCATATGGAGATGATTAGCATCACACAGGATTATAAGCAGATACTTGCAACACTTAAGCTCACCACAATAGCAAGAAGAGGTGGCTAAGAAATTATTATGGCAGTGTGGTATGTATACTGTAGTTAATTTTGAACACTTATGATTCATTACCACATTTATTCACATTTTTTTTTAACTGTGAATGGTGCCATGGTCAGCCTGTGTTTGTGTGCATAAGCTTTAATAAATTTTAACATTTTTATAACATATTTGCATATATTTTATGGTAGTAATTATAAAATGAACTAGTATCTACATATATTTTTATGCATTCATGACACACCTAAGTTTTTCTTATTTTTTTCAATATTTCTAGGCTACATGGTTTGAGAGTTTTTTTCAAATTGTTGTAAATCTTGAAAAATTTTCCAGCATATTTATTGAAAAACATGTGTATAAGTGGACCCATGAAGTTCAAACCTGTGTTGTGTAAGGGTCAACTGTATTACTGTAACCTCTCTCTGCCATTCTGTGTAGGAGTTGGTCATAAAGAAATTCTCTGACCCACCATGCCTGATAGTAGATCATAGGACCCTCATTTCCAAAGGAGTCATGCTTTATACCTGGGAGAAAGAAACACTACACGGAGAGGTCAGGAAGAATCTGGGCAAGCAGGCCTTCCCGGGTTTCCCCACTTCAGTCTGTTATCATTAGATCATAACCTTTTGGTCCAATCACAATTTACATGGTTGTCTATTCTTCTTCAAACCTAAGCATAAAAACAAACAGTTTTCCCTGAGTCTTTGGATCTTCATTTCTGAAATCTACCATGTCATGTAAAACTTTGATTAAATGCATTTGTTGTGCTTTTCTCTCTTGTTAATCTGCCTTTTTGTCATAGGAGTGTCAGCCATGATCCTTATGATGGGAAGGAAAGGGATCACACCCTTTCTACCCCTACACTATGAAATCCTAACTTGGCCAAACTATGACCCTGGTTAAAGCTAACTTAAATCAACTTCACACTTTCATTCATGCACCTAAAAATGACTGGAGAAAAAAAAATCACTCTTTGTGACCACGAATCTCCAAAGGACCTTTCATCCTCCCAGCAATAAAATAGTCCTTCCCCTGCCCATTCACTGGCCTAACCACCAATTCACACCATCTCCTCTCTCACACCTTCACCACCTTCTCCAGTGTCCCCACTTTCCACTGATTGCGTTGCTTTCTGCTTTTCTGTGCTTATTGAGAAGACTGAAGCAAACAGAGGAAAATGCCCACATCCTCCCACTGCCACATCTACCCACCTTTGACTGTGTCCTATATACTCTGCCCTCTGCCTGCCCTCAGCAGTAAGTGCTTTCTCTCTCACTTACCCCAGACATCTCTCCAGCAAATCTCTCTCTCTTTCTCTCATACATCATCGATTTTCCTTTTTCTACAAAAGTGTTTCCATCAGCATAAAATGTATCTTTGTCTTGGAATTAAAAAAAATGAAACAGCTCCTGTTGACCTCATTTCCTCTCCTAGTCCTACCTCATTTTTTTGTTTAATATGAAAAATATTGTAATACAAACTGAATGAATATTTGCTTCTCTGATGCTTCCACTGTACTTGGTGCCTTATATCCCTTTGATAAGTATTTTGGAATTTACGTAACTGTACAGTTATATAAAATGATACCTATAAAGACTATGTAGTAATTTAATAAAATGTATGTAATATTATGCTGGATGAAAAAAATCAGCAAACAAATTTATATATGTACTGTTTAAGTAAAATGTGAACGTATTTTGACCAAGAACAGACACCGTTACACAAAAATGAAACACTTTTGTCATATTTGAAAGATTAATGAAGATTGATTGCTAGTCCATGAAAAGACCTTCAAAGTTTTTTTACATTTACAAAGTATGCAAAAAGAAGTAGCTACTTCATCATGGCAAGTCTTTAAGAATGAACCTATCAGAGGCTTGGTAGAGCCAGGTTCAAGAGATGGCAGCCTCCCTGGGTCAGGACAACACAGCCACAGCTCACAACCTCAGGCCTGACCCAGGGCTTGTTAGAACTCAGCTCTCAACTTATTTTTTCAAATTTTTTTTTATTAAGCTTCTATTAAATGCCAAGTACTATGTTAGGGGTTGGGGATACAATGGGGGAACATAAGAATATATGACATTTGATAGATGAATAGAAGAGTCCTGAATTGGACTGGGAAGGGATGGGCATAGGGAAGCCTTTATTGAGGAAGTTATCCTTGAACAGAGAGCTAAAGACTGAAATGAAGTTAGTTGGGTACTGGTGCAGGATAGGGTTAAAGCATTCTCATTTCAGAAAGAGATCTGCATACACAAAATCTCTGTGACTTAAGAGGGCATCATGCTTTTAAGGAAATGAAAAATGTCAAGATAATTGAAAGGCAGAGAATGAGAGGAGGAGTGGCTTGAGATAGAACTACAGAAAAAATGTGGGCAAACAGGGCCTGAAGTCCACTTTGTTTATATTGATCTTTATTCCAAGAGCACTATGAAGCTTTAGGCCTTTTATGCAAAGGAGTTATGTAATCAGATTTGCTTTTTGAAGGCTGATTTGTAGATAAGAACCCTGGTTCCTTCAAATTGTTAATGTCATGGTACATATGTAGAATGGTAATATTTCTTCTATGCCCTGAATCCCCTGAAACAAAGGGATTTGGGGGTATTTTGATGAACTTTCATTAAAAAATTACACATTTCTTACATAATGTAATGACAATAAGTGAAATGAAATACAATGCAGTAGGATGTATAATAAAAAATTGGATTTGTAAAAAATTTACAATATACTACTGAAGCTCTAATTTGTGAAATGCTTTTGCATAGTGTACTTGTTAGAATGGTCATCTTGCAGTTTAATTGGACACCAATAAAATGACATTTCAGACAGAAGTAAACAAAAGCCTGTTTGACACAGAGATTTGGTACATGGGCATGTCTTGAGCTGTACCTACAGAAGGTTCCATTGGGCTTATTTCTCCAGGCTCCACAGGCAGCCTTGGTTTGTGCACTGTGTTCCTTGGGCATCTGTGTCCCATCCAAGACAGTGCCTGGGGAACTCTGGATTTAAGAATGGATTAAAGAAAAGCCAAAGTGGTTGTGGATGAGTTCATGAACCATTTTTTTAGTATAGCTAAAGCAGAACAGCAACTTGGATTAGCATGGTAAGAGTACAGTTGCTGAAAGTGCATGAATTTGATAGTTACTTTGTAGGTAAAATTGATGACAGATTGGATGTAGTGGGATGAGGAATAGGTGCAAAGCATGACTTCTAGATATTTTGCTTGCTGAATGGGTGCTGGTGCCATTATTTTAGGTAGGGGAACATCAGGTGGTGGGTGTTATCATTAGATCGGTCTTAAACATGTTACATTTGAGACATTCATGTTAATACATGGTGTAAGAAATTCAGCTATCACACACCAGGCACGTTGCTAAGCACAGTATCATTTAACCTCCATTTTAATCATTATGTTCTTATAGGATAGATTCATTATTAAATCTGTTTTTCAAGTGAGGAGATCCAGAACTGGAGTGACCAAGTAACCAAGTAACCATGGTTACAGCTAGGAGGTGGTGGAGCTTGATTTGCGTCTCAGGCAGTTTGATTCTAAAGCTTTAATTTGAAGGTGTCTCACAAAAAGGATGCTTAATCCCTAATGTAACAGTGTTGGGAGGTGTTTAGGTCATGAGGGCTCCACCCTTAGGCTGTGAGTTTGCTCTCTTGCTCTCTCTCATATTCTCTTTGCCCTTCCATAATGGAATAACACAGCAAGAAGTCTCCACCAGATGCCAGCCCCTAATGCTTGGACTTCCCAGCCTCCAGAACTATGAGCCAATAAATTTTTGTTCATTATAAATTAGCCAGTCTGTGGTATCTGTTACAGCAGCACAAGCAAGCTAAGACACCATTCGATGCTGTCCATCTCTCTGTGACTAGCCACAGTCTGGTCTCCACCTTCTGTACATGCAAAGATATATCTCTGGTTTTTTTTCCCTCTATGGACTGAACTTCCAGGGTTTTCCATAGATGATTCTTCTGAATATCCTTTCCGACTTCCTGGATTTTCTTTCTTTACTCTGACCTTCATATATTCCCTAGGTCTAGCCTGTTTTCTGGTCTAGTCTCCTACTCAAAATACATTCTCAGGTTGTCTTGGGCTGAGGTCCACAGCAACCTCCAGTGTGCTCTGAACCGGCACCATCATTACCAAACCTGCCAGCTTCCCACAGAAGACTGATTCCAGCTGGGGACACCAACCCTCTCCACTGACCAGGGCCTGAGCCATGGAGACCCTGTAGGTGAGCCTGTCAGAACCTGTAGTTCTAAGATGAGAGAATCCAAAGCTGAGGCTGTTGTATACCTGTGGAATGTCTGCTGGGGACTTTCAGCTCACAGAGTAATATTTTATCCCACATCTTAGTTTGTGAGTATAAAAGTTTTTGTTTTGTTTTGTTTTGTTTTGTTTTTCATTTAACAACTCAAGTGATCAGTTGCCAGATTCAACTGCCTATATTTCCCCTTCATTTCTCTGGACCATTTTGCTGCAGTATGAAATTATGGTTTCATAACTACTTCTCTAAAACTTTCCTCATTCCTGGCTTCATGGTGTAAATCTTTCCTGGATGCTACGTTCTGGATATTTGTGTACCCTTCCCCTCAAATTTATATGTTGAAATCTTAACCCCAAGGTGATAGTGTTAGAATATGGAGCCTTTGGGAGGTGATTAGGTGATATGGTGGAACCCTCATAAATGGGCTTAGTGCCCTTATAAAAAATGCCTCAGAGAGTCACCCTTTTTCCACCGTATGGGGACACAGTGAGAAGGCGCCATCTACAACCCAGGAAATCGGCCCTGGTTCACCAGACACTGAATCTGCTGACACCTTGATCTTGGACCTCCCGGTCTCCAGAACTATGAGAAATACATTTCTGTTGTTTATACATCTGGGATATTTTGTTATAGCAGCACAAATGGACTAAGACAGTAGATTTCACTTTTTGGTTTTGTTCATGAAATTTTTTATGTGACCACACTATATTTCTCTCCTTTTCCCGATTTTCTCTGTGCTCCTCAGTTCCTAGTGTTAGTTTCTCATCTTTTCCCTCCTGTCTCTATGTGCTCTTTCTCCCCCAGTTTCACTCCTTCTCCCAACTTCCAATTATAACTTTACATGACTAAATTATAAACTCTGACCTTATACCTTTTATTCCAGGTTTCCTCCAGGTTTTCCTCTCATATGTCCAACTTTACATAAGTTAATTCCACTTGGAGAAGTCATTTCTCATGTCAGACATGTCTTATATCAGAGTCCCTCTGATGTGTCCTTCTTTGTAAAGGCACCTCCCACTTCCATGACAACACCACTTGTCACTTTCCCCAGAAGTGCCAGTCCCAGTCCCTGCCCTTGGCCGCCACTCCTGGCTGACCACCTGCATGCTGGCGTTTAAGCTCCCCCCACCATGTCAGCTCTGGAATGAACCTCCACATTGCAGGTTATGGCTTCTGGCATCCTGAGCTCATGCTTAAGACCCAGATGATGAGGGGAGTTAATGCCTCTTGCAGTGAATTTTGACTAATGAGAAACACGAGTGAGAAGAGAGACAGGCAGATTAATTTTCTTTCCTCCTCTCCCCCAGGGACTAATCTGAAGCACTGTTTTTCTTCACAGCATGAATAGAAATGTCCTATGACCTGGGAGGATACACCTGGTAAGGCCTCTGCTGTGTCTCTCCTTGGTTCCTTGTGAGCTGGCAGCTAGTACAGGAAGGAATCACTGCCTTGCCAGACATCCTTCCTTACTCCCTTTGTGGGATCTTCATCCCTTCCCAAATAATATACCAGCACTTTTATCATCACCTCAGGCTCTGTTTTGTAGAGAAACCAGGTTAAGAGAAACCTTCAAATTCAACATTTTAAAAAGAAATGGAACATTTTTTTCATCACTCATTTTAGCTCATATGATTATTAGAAACAATACCATCATTTAACCTGAAAATCCTGTGGTTATTCAGTATCACTCATTCTTTCTTTTATTGATAAACTTCAGACTCTCAAAAGCCCCGTTGGTTCCTCCTTCACACTGAGGCATCTTCTCACCAACGCGCCATGGATGCCACTCTGGTCAAGACCCTCACCAAATGTACCTTAACTACTGCACAGGCATCTGCTTTCTGAGCCACATTCTCTGACTTCAGTCTCCATCCCGTAATCAATCTTGCACACTCTACCAGCGTACAAAACTGCTCTTCCTTAGATATCACCCTCATGTCATTTCTCCAGAAATACAAGTACACAAACACATACAACATAACCTTCAATGATGCTTCATGGCTTAATAAAAGGTTGAAACTCTCTGGATTTGAAGTACTCTCAATTATCCAAGATTCCGATTCATTCCTCTCTTTCTGGTGCAGTCATAAGCCAGTTTGCTTTCAATATCATATTATTTCTTTGACCTGAAGCACCTTTTACTCCTCCTCTATAAATCTTCCCTGCTGTTCAAACCCCAGCTTAAAACAATCTCCTTTATGAGGTTTATTGTGAGAACTCTAGAACACACTGCTGTATATCTTACCTTGAATTCCTTTAGCATTAATCATCTGTGAAATTTAATTGCTTAATTGCTTTACTCTTCTCATAGTTTGGGATTATAGTTCTGTTTTCTGAACTAGATTACATTTTTGACCATGGAGACTGTCATTATCTTTATGTGATCTTAATTATACAGGGCATAGAATAGATGCTTAAACATTCTTTGTTGACTGTGTCTTTGAAAATGAATAGTCTGTGTGCTGTAACTAGAAGTGCCTTGGTTAGTTGAAGGATAAGTAATACTGCCTGGTAATAATGATCAGTAATTTAATGAACAAGGTGGATACCAGAGGCCCACTATGCATCTTTATGATTGCCACTCTCTAAAGCTGATCCAAGATTGGAAGCTAAGCATATATACCTCATTGCTGTGGAAGCAACTGTACTCTTCCTACAGTCTGAGTGGTCCTGCCACTGATCATTAACAATGACATTTGGATAGGCAGTAGTGGAATTTGAAAAGCAAGTGGCATTCCATACTTATATCTCCAGGTCAAACTCGACAGCCAAAGTACTAGAATGAACCAAGCAAAAGAGGCATGGGAGCAGATAGTGAAAAACGCAGTAGGGCTATAGCGTGAACTGAGGTTGGATTAATGCCTGGACATATACTTGGGTTGAGAAGACTATAAATTCATGTTAAGAAGTTTGAATTTCATCCTTTAGTTTGTGGTGTACCACCAAAGCTTTTTAAATAGAAATATGACCACATCTATGTTTTAGGAAGATAATTTTTGTAGCAGTATGGCAGATGGAAAGAGTGGAGGTGGGGAATCCAGTTGGGAGGTTTATGTTTATGCCTGGTTTTCAAACTATGTTTTGGGAAGACTGTGAGTTCCTTAGAGATGCCTCAGGGGAGTGGGTGGGAATCTGGGCCTCCAATCCAACTTCAACCTGACAAGATCTACTTATATCTGTTGCAGCAGAGCTTCTAAGTTAAATTTTGTAAAAAGAAAATATGTTGTAGCTTTAAAAAATTGGAAAGCTCATAGTTTACTTAAATAGCATACCGTGTGGCAATTGTTGGACAGATTTCAGAAATACTTTGAGGCTGATTCAATTGGCTTCCTTATCAATAATATCTATGAGGTTCAGAAAATGAGAAGTCAAAGATTGTTGGGTGATTGCATAGAAGGAATTGCATTAACCAAGGCTGAAATCACTCCAGGTGAAGGAGATTTACAGACAGGGAGATTCTCATCAACTCATCCATTGAATGTAAGGTTCCTCTGGTCAGGGATTTGCCTAAGAAATGATCAAAGATTGGACTCTGAAGCTCAGGAGTAAAGTCAGATACAGGCTTGGGAGTCATAACCTTTGAAGCTTTGACAGACTTTGAAGCCAAGGAGATGAATGATGTCATTGCATGAGAAAGTAGAGACCAGAAGAGCTGAGGCAACAAACAGAAGGTCAACGTAGCTCCAGGCCATAAGGGTCATCTACCTGCCCACATGGATTCTTCAGCCTTCACAGTGTTTTATGTTCAGTCTTTAAATTTATTGTCAACCTTTTTTTTTGGATGCAAAATAAATCTTTATTTTCAATAACATTGAATTTTTCAAATAACCTAGTGCTACTTGTAAATTTATTTTCTAGAAAAATAAGTTTATTTTTTCTTTCAGAGATAAGGATGTGTTTATGGGGACTTGATAACTCTTCATATATTATATTTGGAAGGCTATCATCTAGAAGGGAAATAAACTTATTTTATTGGATCAAAAGAAAGACGTAAACTGATGGTTCATAAATATGGGAAAACACATTCTGGTTCAATTAGGTAAGAACAGTGTTTTAGTTGGGTTTATTTGAAAATGGAATAAGTTTTCCAAGGACATACGGAGTGCGCAATCATTGAAGCAGCATGTATATAAAGGTGGAATCAAAAATAATTTTGCTGAAATGGTGGAGCCATGAACAGAACTAGATAACATAGGTCAGTGAAATCACAGTGGGAGTAGGGGTAACATTATGAATGTGAATTCAACATTTAGAATTTGAAGAGTCATTGGAGAAACAATTTGCTAACACTTTGCAGTTTTAATTGCAGGTTAAAATTTGGAACATACTTTTATTTAATGGTGCGACACTCAGTAAAAAGCTTAATGATTCAACTTCTCCAAGCTTAACACATTGGAGTCTTCTTCAAAATATTAACTAATTTCAGCTTATGCTTGTATTAGATTTTTTAAATTATTTTTAATATTTTTTTAAATTCAGAATATTATGGGGATACAAATGTTTTGGTTACATGAATTGCTTTTGTATAGTTTGAGTCAAAGTTATAAATGCGTCCGTCACCCATACATACAGTGTGCATTGTACCTGTTAAATGTGAATTTACCCATCCCCTTCTTCCCCTTCCACCTGCTTGATTCCGTTGAATTTTACTACCATATGTGTACATGACTGTTGATCTGTAAGTTTCAATTTAGTAGTGAGTACATATGGTTTTTCTTCCATTCTTATGATACTTCACTTAAAAAGATGGTCTCCAGTTTCATCCAGGTTGTTACTAAAAAGAAAAAAAGAAAAAAAAGAAAAAAAAGAGAAAGTATTATGGAAATACTTCAAAGAACTAAAAGTATACCTACCATTTCATCCAGCAATCCCACTACTGGGTATTTACCCAAAGGAAAAGAAAACATTTGTAACAAAGACAGTTGCAGTAGGATGTTTATAGCAGCACAATTCACAATTGCAAAGATGTGGAAACAATCCAAGTGCCCATCAATACGTGAATGGATCAATAAAATATGGTATATGTATACCACGGAGTATTACTCAGACATGAAAAAATTGTTGAACTATTGTCAACTTTTAAAATTCGGTATTTCTGACTTTCCTGGACAAATCAGAGGGATTAATAGCACTGGGCTACCCTTCGCTCATGGTCACCATAGGCCAGAACGGTCTCTGAGTGGCGCCCCATGCAGATTGGCACATGCTCTCCCAGTGCACAGCTCCCATCCTGTCAGCTGTTTACAGTGGGGTCAGTTCCTCCAGCAATTTGAGTTTCCCACCCCTGAGGGAGAAGAACATTTACAATGGGACCCTGGGTCACAAGTACTTATGATGAAGTAGAGCCAGCAAATGGGTTGGTTTTTGATTATTGTCTTATTTTATTGCTTTGTTTCTTAAAGGTATAAGCCCAATAATTAAACTTAATTTATGTCTTAAAAGTTACAAAAAACAGCAGGGATTTCTTAGCCCAATGAACCTAAGTTATAATTACTGCTTCTCAACCTTATTATTTGTACTACCATCATATAAAAATGTAGCATTCCACACATGTAATAAGAGGTGATAATACACTGTTAACATATTAGTAGAAGATAATATATCAGTATATAACATAATTTAATCAAATCTAATAAAATGTTTGTTATATTTGGAGTTGTATAGCACAACAGTGTCATAGTTAAGGGTGTGGACTCTGAAGTCAGACAGCCTGGGTTCCATTGTCATTCTGCTAATCACCACCCATGAGACTTTGCACAAGGGGTTCTTTCTGTCCCTTGGTTTCTTCATCTGTAAAAGGCAGCTGTGAAAATTAAATATGTTACCACAAGGAAAGTCTTGTGGACACCTAGGGTGCCTAATGAGTAATCGGCAAAGGTTAGTTGTTGCTGTTACTTTACCCAAAGTGATTCATCCCTTGCCACCCACAAACCTGATGAACATACTGAGTTTTTATAAATTTGTGAACAAGCAAGCAAGAAAAAATGAGAATTTAGTAGCTAATCTTTAAATATGATGTATTATTATTGCAACCATAAGTCTTAAATCTCTACTGGAAATGGCCAAACACCTTTAGGGCTCAATGTCTGTTATTCTGAACAAATAGATATAGACATAACATTCCTATTTTCCAAGAGAAAAGGCATTTATTTCTGTTTAGGTGCTGTTAATGCAATCCTAAAGTATTGATATTTAAATTTGTAATTTTCTGTGAATAATTCAGGATAAAACAATGAATTAAAATTTAGATTACCAGCTCCATCACCATTTATGGTCAGAAAAAGTACATGGAATTTATAGGAAAAGGAATATTTGTATGAACAGTTTTCTCCTGTATAGGGAGTGTTAAGTGATTCAATTACACACTGACACAAACTTTTATTCAACCTTTGAATTTGCTCTCTAGCTTCATTTAAAAATCAACCTCAAAAGCCCAGAGTTGAATTTTGGGGGCCAAGCTTCATGCATATTTATCTTTAGAAAATTGATAGAGATGTTAGATGTTTGCAATGAAATAAATAATTGAGATGAAATGAGGCTTGGGATTAAAACTTTAGAGAGCTTGCTCAAAAGCATTTGTCCACATCATCCTCAAATTTCTAAGAGACAGGGTTTTGTAGGGATGACATGAGAGTTTAAAGGCCGTTTGGGTCAAGTCTGCACTTTAGTTAGATGCATTTAAGGCAGGCCCCGCAGAGGACACATTAAATCATCTTTCCTTGCCTTAAATATTTAACAACAAATGTTTTGGTCCAATGACTCTTTGAATTAGAATCACAGACTTTTAAAGCTAGGAGAGCTGGTAAGCCCTCATTTTGTAAAAAGGAAACTGAGGCATGATATTTGGGTTACTGCAGGGAGAGTGATTTGTATGTATCAGTAATTAGTCATATCTTAGCTCTTCAAAGGAAAAGCAGTGCAGTTACTAGTTAGAATCTGATACAAAGACAAACTTTGCATAAACCAGTCATATACAGATTGGTTTTTCATTTAGATATTGGCCCAGAATGTGGCAGACTGCCTGGCATGCAGCGGGAAACATTTAAATAGTCAACTAATTTTCACATTTATTGAACAATCTTCATCTATTTCAATCTTACTGAAATAAATAGGGCTGGATGTGGATGTTTGCATATGAGTGCACGTATGTACCTGTGTATTCTCTCCTTCTGCACAAAGGCTTCCAGAAAGGGTACAAATGGTTAAAGGCTAACAGGTCAGAAACGTGTAAAGATTATGGCTAAGGAAATACAAAGAGGAGTAAAAATAAAATCTGGGAATAAGATAAATAAGAGGCAGAATTTACCTCAGTGCAACAGATGGAGAGGTTATAGCACAAGGATATTAAGCAATTTGTCAGTAAGTGGCAGAGACAGAGATCTAAGCCAATTTTCCACACTCTTACCCTATCCACTGAGCCATGCCTGGTTTCTCAATGTGTCCACATGTCTCCTGAGGGCTTTGTGAAATGCAGATTTCCATTCCATAGACCTGAGTTGGGGCCAGGGATTCACATTTATAAGAAGCTTAGATGAAAATCACGCCACTGGTGTGGGGCTCGCACCTGTAGTAGCAAGAGGCTATTTCATATTCTTAATGTGCACACACAAGAAAAATCAACTTGTTGTCTAGAAACTATTGTCTTTAGAATCTGAAGCTCTCAAGAAAATGCAAGGCCCCTGTGAGAAAAGAATTGTGAAGTTTTCCAGGATTAAACTCAATGCCTCAAATTTCACTTTGTGTCTTTCAACTGCTTGTAGCATGAGAGACCCAGGTCTGGTTTTACTTTTTCCTTATCAAGACTTGCCCTTAAGAAAGTCAGAAATTATTTTGCACTAAGGAGTCAATGCCTTATACCAGCTAGAATTCAGATGCCAACACTGAATTAGACACACAAGAGGTTGTTGGAAGAATACCTGTGAAACACACAGGGGAACTAGCAGGGGTGCATAGGGAAAGGCTTCAGACTGATGCACGCTCCGTATGTGAGAAAGATGGGGAAGGAAGGAGGGCTGGCCTAGGAGGAATCTTGGACTGCAGTGCAGTTCTACGAAAGTTTCCAACTTGCTGATAGAGAGTCCTTGAGCCAAAGCCATCCACTAGAGGAGTCCCACATCCCCAAGGAATGGGCCTGCACTAATACCCTCACCACGCTCATTCACTGGCTGGAAGTAGATGGGTGTGTGTATATCCCCAGGGGCAATAGCTGGACCTGTCGATCAGCTCTGTTCCCTGCAGTAAGAGAGCTGAGCGGTGCACTTTCACATCCATCAGTTATCTCTTTGAGCTGCACGGGTCTACTTCTCCATGCAGGTTCAAGGAGTAGCTCCTCTGTGTTTCCCTTGGACGGTTCTTCCTGGGAGGCCACTTGGAAGGAGATTAGTGGAACCAGCTTCAGCTCCTGTTGATGCAATTGCCTTATCTGTTGTCCATTCTAAATTGCCTCCACCCTCAGCTGTTACTTCAGCAGGTCTTGATGGCTTCTTGGTGGTTTGAACCAATGGTCATTCCTGAGAGATCTAAGCCATTGGCACTGCTCAGGCTGAGGATACAGCATATGTTCATTAGCAGTTACAAAGGAGCAAGAGGGGCCCATGTGGATCACCTAGCTTCCGTAGGTATTTCTTCTTGTTCTCATTGTGTGAGGCAGCCCCAGCTCCTCCCACCAATTAGGATCATTTACCTCTGCCAAGGTGGTGACACCAATTCTTGCCTATTGGTCCATGGACAAGAGGAGCTCTACATGCTCTGGGGGCAGCCTCATCTTGTGGTTCAATGAGACCTTGCTGTGTTCTCTCGAAAGAGTGCTCCCCTTTGGCAACTAGGACCTCCAGTCCTGCAGGGGCAAAGTTGCAGGGATAAGAATCACAAAATTCCACGTGTGTCACTGCAAGTGATAGTAAGTGGGGCCATTCCATCTTCCACCCTTTGATTTCTGGATTAACATAGCTTTCTTGTTGGGGGCACAATGCCACATACAGGTCTTTGATTAAATGCATGCCCTGCATCCCAAAGGCAGCACCCCATCCATCTACAGTGTTGCCATATGTGCCTTAGAAAGCCATCCCAACATCCTGCGAGGCCATATGACGTGGTGTGCAATGGAAGCAGTGGATCCCATCACCATGGGTCCATGCTGCTCTCACCTCCTTCCCTATAAAGCGGGTCTCCTCATTGGATGTTCTGTGTATGGAATTCCATAAGGTCCAGATAGCAGTGCTGGCTGACACTCTGCAAACAGGAGAGACAAATCAATACCCAGAACAGGTACCTATCCCTATAAGGATGAACAACTAGCTTTTCCAGGGTGGAAGGCACCTCATGTGGTCGACTTGCCACTGAGTGCTGGTTAGTCGTCTCAAGGAGGAGAGGAGCCATCTCAGGGCTGAGCACTGGTGTCTGTTGCCAACAGGCTGGATCTTCAGAGGCAGCGGACATTAGATCAGCTTACATAAGTAGAAGTTCATGCTTTGGGCCCCACATATGGCCTTCATCTCTGTCACTGTGTGTACGCTCCACTCATGTGCCCATCACAATGATGACAAAGTTCAGCTACTGTCGACTGGCTGAGTCATTTTGTTACTACCTGGTGTTTCAGCGCCACTTTTATTTTGAGTGGTTTCTGATGATACTTTGCATTTCCAAGTGTCAACACCAGTTCAGGCTGAGTCCAGTAGACTCCATAATAGTCTCCATAATGTCCCCTGTAAAAGAAAAAATGGGAAAGAAAAACTGGAGAATCATTAGAGTATATACTTGCCATAATTTTGAAAATTCCTTCCATCTTGTCAGCAGTTTCCAGATCTTAACAAGGGATTATGACATTTCATTGGGACAACTGCCTTTACCCTCTTGCTCCTTGATTTGTGCCTTTTTCTGGCTGCAGAGAGAAGCATCATCCTTGTTGACTGCCTATGTGTTCTGCCTCTACAGGTGCCATGCCCGATTCATCATCTTCACACCCCTGCATGGGTCAATCTGTATTGACTGCCCCTTAGACTTTCCCAGTTGTTATGGGAGTTCTATTCCCCCAGCTTCCAATGAGTGAGCACCACCATGTAGTCCTCACTGCCTCAAACCCCATGAGCCCTGTGGGGACTAAGGGAGCCAGCCCTGTGACAGCCTCTCTTGCCATCAGCCCTTGCCTCAGAGCAGAACTATCTCTTCCCTTCTTAGTGATGCTGATGGCATTTCTCCAGCCTCCTTTACCTGGCACCATCAAAATCCATTCCCAGGGGCACTGTCTTGGCTATTACTGCTACATGCAAGTTGGTTTTTGCAGTTCCTTAAGTATATAATCTCTTTCTGCTTTCTCAGGCCCAGCATATTCTGAGCTGGGTTATGCTGGGTTTTAACTCTAGTTATCAGCCTGGCACCCAGGAGAGGAGATGAGAACAGCTTCTGAAGAAAGCACCATGCCTGTGGGGAGAGGGGATTCTGCACCATCTTCCAGACAAGGAAGTGCTGGTCCCTAGTAGAGAGGGGTGGGCTGTGTCTACAAGCCCTGAGGGTTGAGGTCACAGAGTCACACTCCACAGGAACATCCCCCCAGGGTGTCCTATCCCTTGTTTCAGGGTGTCAGGTTTTCTCAACCAAGGCTCCAAACTTAGTAGTACAGACTGCCCTGGTTGAGCATGTAAGTTTCTCTGTGTCTCTATCAAGTGGTTCTGTTCCTCAGCTGTCGGACCTCTCACTATGGGAGATAATGGCCTCTCTGAAAGAGACCATGAAGTCCCTCTGTCTCTTGCACTCATCTTTAATGTTTGTTCCTGGACGTCAGTTTCTCGTTATGCTTCTGCAGGGTCTAAGTACAATTTAGCAATAACAGGCAACTCTGTGTCCTCATAGAGATTCCTCCCCACGTCTTTCATGTACCTGAACCATTGCCCTTGGTAGGGAATCTCCTCCCCCAGGATTTTTTCCAAGTCATTATCAAAGGGCTCTGCAGCAATTGAAGCACCACTCACGTGAGGGTTTCTGTGTGCCCCACCCCACTCATGATGGCATCCACCTTGTCTGCTGGGCAGAGAGTGATGTAGCCACTCTTCAAGCCTTGTTTTCTTGGACCGACCCTGGGATCACCTGTGTCAGTTTGAATCCTCTGAAAAGCAGACAGCAGGATGGGATCAGATGTGCAGGGCGTTTATTGGAGAACGGCAGAGAAGGATCGTGGAAGAATAGAAATGGGCAGGAAAAGGCTTGGTCTGACACCTATGAAAGGAGAGGGTGGGAGGGAGTGGAGGAGAGGGCAGAAAGAGAATCAAACCACTGAGCAGTTCCAGGAAACTTTCCACCTGTCTGAATCACAGTTGTCCAGAGAAGTCCCATGTCCGGCAGGAGTTCCCCTACACTGGTCCCCTGCTGCTCAGTCCTTCGCTGAGATAAGCCCAGGGTACAGGGCAGACGAGAGCCTTGGCAGAAGGCCTGCAGCTGAGAGTGGCCGTCAACGATGCTCCCCATAGCATAGCTCAGCATCAAACAAGCACATTTTCCATGCCGCCAACAATGACTGTAATTGGTTCCTGATTAATACTTAGCATATACTGAGCATTTGTTCTATGCCGGGCACCATGCAATGAGCTTTTGAATTCATCTCTCATTTTAATCCTTACAACAAGTATAATGATCATCCTCATTTTTCAAAATCAAATAGAGGCTTAGAGAGGTTAAGTAATTTGCCAAAAGTCACAATGAGTTGGTCCTTTTAACGACAATCCTATACAATTTCTCATTAAAACAATTTTCTGTATATTGATCAACCACATAGACTGTCTCTGAAATTTCATCAAGTTCCTGGACTATAATAGTGAACCACATGACACAGGCCCTCCCCTCACAGTTTAAATCTAATGGGGGAAATAGATGTTCAAGTTTGTAATTATAATATGGCTTGTGAGCTGCATAGAAAGGCCTTCAAGATGGCATGTAAGGCCCCCATGAAGGTGTGATATTCAAAGGGTGACCAAAGATTGGTAGCATTTAGCCAGGTGAGAAAGGGTGGGCAAAAGCAGAGGAGATGCTCTATGCCAAAGCCCCCAGACCAGAGCAAGTGTGGCACCTGCAAGATACTTGGGGGTAGTGGACATCACATCCCGTGGTAAAGGGCTCCAAACTGTTCATAATTTTAAACTTTGTCCTATGTGGACTCGCATAGAAGCAGAATAATGAGCAGAAAAGAAAGAGCTTCATATCTTCAAAAAGGATATATTAAATAGCATAAATAGCATAAAAATTGCCATGTGGAGGAGAAATGGAGATACTTTAAAAAAAAACTATGGAATTGAATTGCATGATATTTAATTGAATTAAGATTTTTGAAACCTGTCTCATTTGATTAATACAAGAGTTTCCTGGTTTAATTTGCTCCCCTCCACTAACTCAACATATTGCTCCATGCTGATGTCACTGAAGTATCACACAGGTGGTTTTAGCCAAAACTCAGTGTGATGGTTTCTGATTGATGCTCACAGAGAAACAGGCTTTGCCTCCTGACTTCCAGGACCCTTCGGTTAGAGCAACACAAAGAGGTTGGTGATTCTTTTGTATAAAACTAGTCATAACTGTCAAAACCAACTATTTTAGGGCACTGGAAATTGACCAGGACAGAAAAAAATTGAAACATTTATCCTTGAAAAACTGCTAGACCTTCAGCTAAGGTCAGGTGACCTTCCTGCCTAGGGAGCCATCCTCACTCCTAGCCCCTTCAGTGGGAAGGGGAGGTTTACAAGATGATGCTGACCACAAAGTCAGCACCTTTGCTGCTAGGAGGGGTGCAGTCCCTTGGGGCTGGAGGCAAAAATCCATCAATTTTTTAGGTAAAGGTGCAGACTTTTATTGAAATGGAAAATAATCCAATCATCAGCTGGTGAATTGATAAACAAAATATGGTATGTGCATACAGTGTAATATTGCTCAATAATATAAAGTAATGAACTGCTGATACAAACTATAACTGGAAAAACCTAAAAAAAATATTATGCTGAGTGAAAGAAGCCAGTCATAAAACAACATATATTATATGAGTCCATTTATATGAAATGTCTAGAAAAGGCAAAGCCATAGAGACAAAAAACAGATCAGTTGGGGACTGACTGCCAGAAGGAATGAGGGAACATTTTGGGGGTGATGGAAATGTTACAAAACTGAATTGTGGTAATATTTGGACAATTATATACATTTCCTAAAACTGACCAAACTTTACACTTAAAATTGATGCATTTTATAGTACACAAATTGTACCTCAAAAATTTCCAAAATCTTGCTCTATTGCACCATTCAGATGATTTCCTGATAGCATCCACACCCACTGCCAGCAGAGCCCTTGTCCAAGCCCACCTCCTCACTGTGTCCGCTCATCCTACAAGCAGGGTGGCCCTGCCAGCCTGCTGCTGTGCACGAGTAAGAGTTGGTAAACTGATAACTACCACTTACTCTGCAAGAAGCCCTCGGTTTGTCCCAGTGGGCTGAAGAGATGCTGTCATGCTTTTATATTTCCCTTTTCATGAAAGCTTCAGGGAACACAGCCCAAGTCCCATTTTCATCACTAAGCCTATTTTAGTTCATAGTGATGTACAATTTAATAAGTAATCATTTCACTCAATATCCTTTCGACATACTTTGTTGAGAGCTTACTATATGCCGGGCACCATTATGAAGCTAGAGCAAGAGAAAGTTCTTACCTCCATGCAACCTATATTCTAGCAATTCTGTATGGTAGTGTATCTGTGAAATTAAGTCTGTGCTAGTTTTGCTGCCTTTGTCATAGTGTAATTTGTTCTTGAGGACAGAGACTCTCTTGTCTCTTTTCATTATCACTAACACCAGCTTTCATGCAGTGTAAGCCAAATGGTAAGTGTTGAGGAAATATTTGTGTATGACTCACTGAGAGATGAAGTAATAAAAATCTGTATCAAATACTGAGACTGAACTGTACACCATGTGCTGATCTGCTTTACTTACTCCATTCAGGATTCTGGCAGTATTTGGGATTCGTATTATTATTTCCATTTTATAGGTAAAAAAATTGAAGTTGAAAGAAATCAAGCAACTTTCTCCCAAAGTCGCATAAGTAGTAAATGGTGGAAACATGATTCAATTTCAAGAATGTCTCATTCCTAAACTCTGTTTTTAACCATGTGCTATTGCTATGGCAAATTCCTATTCACCTTTTGGCAGTTATATAATCCCCTTGGTTTAAAGCCATCAACATACTGGACAGGGTTTTGCTTTTGAAATGTTAAGCATTTAACAGCTAAATGTATATATTGAAATTAACTGTTTGAACACAATACTTTATGGATCTCTTACATATCTGCATGTATTATGAGAATAGGCATTTTGTTTTAGGCTACCTTTGCAAGGATTATTGTATAGCAAACAGCCTTTACAAATAGGGAAACTTCTTCTCTGGAGCAGATGGGAGATTTGCTTACTGTCCAGTATAATAAAGATAATGTCTCCCTCCAGGACAAATGCATGTCAAGTTTGCGTACAGACCATTATAAAATATTGGGGTTTCCCAAGTTCATAGTTTTTCAGCTGGGACATAAAGCCTAACATGTGTACAGCATCTGGCTGGCCTACCTTTGCATCAACCCCGTGAGCCCCAGGGGAAAGGGGAAACCAGAGAAAAATGAAGCTCATGTCACTTGCTGTGCCCTGAGAATAGTCCTTTGTCTCTGACCTAGAAGTCTCGTGTCTTTTCCCGTCATTCACAAAATATAGCGGCAAGCTCATTTGTTAGGTTGCAAATGAGATAAAATCTCATAATCTTCACAATTCCTGACATTAACACTTATTTATTTATGGTCCTTACTAGTCTTTAAAGTAAGCATCAGGTCTTCAATTTACGTGCTTCACATGATGGACCTCAGACAAAACTTTGAAACATTTGAACTTTGAACCATATATTTTGGTACTTTGTTTTTCATTCTCTGGATTGCTTTCCCTTTCCTTTTGGATTTTTTTTCTTTATTGAAGTATAATTTACATATCTTGCCTTTACTTCATTTTAAGTGTACAATTAAATGATTATTAGTAAATTTACCAAGTTTTACAGCTATTCACATAAATCAGTTTTAGAGGATTTCCTAACCCCTATTGAGGCTGAGTAGAACTCCATGGTGTACATATATCACATTTTCTTAATCCACTCATGCATTGATGGGCACTTGGGCTGTTTCCACATCTTTGCAATTGTGAATTGTGCTGCTATAAACATTTTAGTGCAGATGTCCTTTTTATAGAATGTCTTTTTTTTCCTTTGGGTAGACACCCAGCAATGGGATTGCTGTATCAAATAATAGTTCTACTTTTAGTTCTTTGAGTGTCTCCATACTATTTTCCATACAGGTTGTACTAGTTTGCAGTCCCCCCAGTAGTGTAGGAGTGTTCCTATCTCTCTGCATCCATGCCAACATTTATTGTTTTGGGACTTTTTGATAAAAGCCATTCTCATTGGAGTTAAGCAATATCTCATTGTGGGTTTCATTTGCGTTTCCCTATTGGTTAGAGATGTTCAGCATTTTTTCATATGTTTGTTGGCCATTTGAATTCTTTTGAAAAGTTTCTGTACAAAGTCGTCTTAATAGTTACCATGAAATCTCTATTATTTCTAGAGTGTCTTTAGGCTTGAACTTCTTCCATACTCTCCTTTAAATAAAATAGTTGCCTTTGGAACATGCTCATAGCTTGCTTTTCCCCACTAAGAAAAGCCTCTGAGCTCTTATTCAGGAGTTGAGATATGGACAGTGGGCCCCTTCCCTCAGAGTGACACCCCTGCTTTAGGAACAGGGTACTGGATGGGGTCAGCAGCTTCTGGTCCTGACTTACCTCTACTGATGTGGAGCCTCTGCCCTGCAAGTGAGCTGGGGCACAGGCAATTGGAGCTACACTATTTCTGGCTGGCTACACATAAGGTAGAGCTTCCACTCTATGAGTGGGAGCTAGATGGAGCATGAAAGGCCCCAACTTCCCAGCCATCTTGCCTAGGGTAACACGGATCTGGTATGATAAAAAATTGCTGGTGTCCTGGCCCTTCCAGAAAAAGACTATAGCCCTAGACTGGGAGCTAGAGAGGAAGACTCCTATATTCTTGGCTACATACACCTTGAGTAGAACTTCCATTACACTGAGCTAGTGACAAAGGAAGGGAAATGTCACAGACTCTTGCTATTCTTACTACGCTTTAATAAATCTTTATTGAATAATCATTTCTTTATTTGCTGTATGCCTTAGAACAATTTACAGAGACTTTAAGTGTTTTTTTAAATATAATTTTCACAGTTGTGGATGCGAGGAGATGGACCATGAGACTCCTCACCCACCTTTCTGGAAGTCACCACTCCCATTTCTTTTCATAAAAAGACAATTATAATTTTAAGCAGTTGAATCTTTTTGGTGAATTGGTTTAGAGATAATTCATAATTAACACCTTAGTCACCTTTTCCCCAGTATAAATAATATTGGGCAATATGATGAATACACCTGGTTCATGTTCTGGGTCTGCTTGTACCCAGCCATGTGAACTTCCACAGGTGTTTGTCTTTCTACCACTAGCACTTATCATGTTGAACTGGCATATCACTAAGATGTCTGGGAATCTATGAACAGCTATTGCATCATGTTTCAGTGGCTTAGTGATTTAAAGAAGATCCTCCCCATGTTTTTTGTTGCCTATGTGTGATACACACCAAGATCCTGGGTCCTAGAACCATGTCTGCTTGTTCTCTGACGTTCAGCCTGTGGGGTATCACAGCCTTTCTTTCATGCTGTTTGCTCACCTCATAAAGTCTCGAGCAGGCTGTGGTGGGTGTGCTGCATGTCTAATTCAGGCTCACCCATTCCAAACAACGCACCATCTGACAGTGACATCTAATATCAATACACCTGTACCTCATCATGCCCCAAAGGTGCCACCCAGACTAGTCTGCTTTAACCCACTTACTTGCCTGCAAGAAGGCTGGGCTCCCATGCTCGGCACAGAGAGCACTGACACAGGAAGAGGAATCAGCTAATTCTGCCACTTAACTTCATGATTCTCTTTAAATCACTTAATGACTCTGGGCTGGGCCTTGGTGTTTTCTCAACTGTAAAATGGCAATATTTGCAAATGTAAATATCACCTGTGTTTACATCTGGATTTTGCTTATTAAATTACTGGTGGTGAGGTGGCCAAGGCACTTGTTTAGCCTGGAAATGCCTGATTTTCTATTGGCGTTGGTTACTTTTCTGAAATACGAGCTCTTTGACTTCTCCCGTTTTCACTGGGACATTGAGTGTGTATATGTACATGTTTTAAGTCTGTTTTGGTTGGGTTTTGTTCTGTTCTGTTTGTTTTTGTGGCAAACCCAGAAGGCATTGAGAGCCAAGCCTGAGTGGAGGGTGGAGAACAGAAGAGTGTGTTTGGAGCAGGGCCTGGGAACAGAAATAGCCACTGTGCTCTCAGACCAAATCCCACAAGACTTAGGAGGGCTGTGAAGTTCTCCAGGACGTAAAATAGTACCCCAAGCCTTTCAAGAGCAGTCAGGGGGTTTGGAGGCCATCGCACCATACCTGTTTCAATGCAGGAAAGGCCAGTCACCATCTTAGTCAAAAGTGCTACGCCACCAGAGTCTAAGACAGTTTCCAAATAATTGCAGAAACTCCAAAAGTACTGTTTTGTTTTTGAATCGGTGAATGAATGTCCTTAACAATCAAAGGTACATTTTCCTGCCATGGAGTGCATCATTCAACAACATTGTTGACATGGCAAGCATAACTTCAGCCCAGATCCCAGGAGTGGCACTTCCAGACATTTTCCATGCTGAGAGTACAGGAAGTGAGCTGCATGGGAGACATCACTACCAGGAAACTGGTAGCATTTCAGGAGGTGATGAAGGGAGCAAAATTTGGAACTTAGGCAATGACAAAGAAGCAAATGACAAAGAAACCCCAAGTCCAAACAAAACCATTGGAGAAGCCAGCCCAGTCTCAGCCAGGCTGAAGCAGAAGGAGTGCCCCCAGGTTGTGGGGGTGAAGTAGCATGTGGGGAGTGGTTTTGCGTGGGGGGTACTCACGCCTTCTGGGAATGATGCCTGACAACAGGAGTGTCCACTGCAGAACCTGCTCCTCCCCTAAAGGGCTGGTGGGAGCAGAAGTGATGGTACCTCTGCCCCTCACAGCCTGCAACTACTCATAAAACCTGCTTTAATAAAGACTGGTCAATTTTTAAACTTTTATTGATACATAATAATGGTACATATTTAGGAAGTATGTATCATATTTTGATACAAGCATACAACATATAATGATCCAATCTGGATAATTGGGATATCCATCACTTCAAACATTTATCATTTACCATATTTCAGGTGTTGTGCTAAGCACTTTATATGAAGCATGTCTTTTAATACTCTTAAGAGCCATAAGCAGATAGTGTTCTTATTCCCATTTAAAAGACAAAACTAAGGCTCCAAAGGTGTGTAACTTATCCAAGATCTCGGTGCTGGGCAGCAGTGGAATCTGAACCTGGGTCTTTCTTAGTGTAGTTTTTGCGCTAATCCAGGTGCCTCTCTGCCTCCTCCAGGTCAATGCAGCAATGGCCATCTGCCTGTCTGCTCATTGCTTACACAGGTGGGTACAGGCTGGTGCTCCATGTGGCACGTGGTGGTCAAAAGCCTCAGAACAGGCACACATGACTTAGAATCCAATTCTGCAGTCACCTGCTACCCTTCTACATAGCTACGTGCCTTTGAAGAGGATGTTTAACTTCCAGGACCATCAGTCACTTCTCCCATTTCTTCCACTTAAGGGGGGTGACACTGAGACATCTGGCCTCACGGTGTCACTGTGGGGATTTGCAGAGATAATTACATAAAGTACAGAGTTTGATATCTGCACAGACCAAACGCTCCATAAATGCCAATGTTATTATTAACACTGTTATTGGCATTGTTGTTAATGTTATATTTGCAAATTGTTTATTATTATTATTATTATTATTATTATTATTATTATTATTATGGCTGGGACTGAACTGAAGCAAGGGCTGATTTTGCACCTGTGTCCTCAGATCAGCAGACTTATTATATTAAGTATGCTTTGCTGCTGCTCCGAGGGACCAGGTCATTTTTGCAGGGAATGAGATTCCCTTCTCTAGATCCTTATGAGGAGGAGGGGGTGGCAGCAGGAGAGTGGAGCCTGTCCCCATGTCCTGTGAATACAGCACCTTGGAGGGAGCATCCTTCCTGTCCCCACCAGGGGGCTGTGGATTTTGCCTGTGAGGGCGGGCATTAGAGGGGTGGGGTCCTTAGACTCTCGTGTACTAAAGAGCAAGGATTTGGAAGCTGCAGATGAAACTAAAACAAATATTTTCAACATCCTATTACTCCTATTTAGTGCCTCTGTCACTAAAGCATGAATGATCTGTCACTAAAGAATAGATACATGAGAGAAAATGAAATAAGGAATGTAAATTATTGTCATAATATGGCAAAAACGCGTGGCAAGTCAACTTGAATAGTCAGGGAAGAGTAACATAGGAAACAAATCTTATTCATCACAATCTTTTCAAAAAGACAATCAGTTCACTATTTAATAATATAAAATAATGACACACTATGGTAGCTTTTAAAAGGGAGGTGGACATAGAACCGTGCATTTCAGTGAAAATAATGCTTGAATATGCCCTGGGACAGGAGCAGGGGAATGGGTCATGAAAAGCTTGTTTGAGGAAGTGACATCTGAACTATGTGTTAAAGAATAAGTAGAATTTGAACAGAGGAAGAAGTGAGGAATTTGTAGAGAAAAGGCAGAGGAAATAGCAGGAAGAAAAGGAATAGAGGAGAGAGAAAAACAGTGTGTTCTCTCCTTGTGTTTAGACAGGAACAAGAAATTTCCAATGTTCGAAGTGGAGAATCCATGTAGAAAAGTGAGAAAAGATGACAATGTCAAATTAATCCATGGCCAAATGATTGAAAGCCTTGTATGTCCATGCTAGGGGGTGTGGGCTTTGCTCTGTCGGTCGTGGGGTGTCGCTGGAGGATGTGGAGCAGGACAGAGAGGAGATGAGCTAGTGAAAGGAAGCCTCGCCAGCCAGTCGAGTGACGTAAGTGCAGCAGTTAGTCTGCGCCGAGCAGCAGCCTGGAGACCAGACATGCATCATCGTGAGACAGACAGTGCTCCCGCTTGCAGAACTCAGGGTCAAGCTAGATCCCTGGCCATCAAGGAAATACACGATCATGAGAGTCTGGCAAAAAAAAGATGGAAAAAAGGAACAGGGCCTGGGAATGACTGCGGAATAGGGTGAGTGACAGCATGTGGAACTAATTGCACACCCAGGAGGATGGCAGCTCTTGGCAGGGGCCAGATGGATGTCATGATACAAGGTGCAGGATTAATGATGAAAAGAGGAAGTAAGGAGGAAAAGGAGTAGGTGGTGGATTCACAGTAACTAGATCAGAAGTTAACTGAAGAGTGGTGAGTCAGCCAAGGAAGGACTGATGATATATTAGACTGTAGAGAGAAGGAACAAACATTATTCATATACACTACAGTACATCCGAGGAACAACAAAAATAAATTTAAAGAAACTTAGAGCAAAAGGTAATGAGTGATTGTCATGATGCTCAGATGTGCACGAGAGTCCCCAGGAGCTGCAGCCAGCCCCCAAGGGTCTGCTTCCCTCCACTCAGCCTCACCAGCCCATCCCCCAGCCAGTCAGAACATGACCTGTGGTTTCCACTTCAGTCTGCAAACTCAAAGAAGGCAAGGGAAGAGTACAAAACCCACTTTCTAGGTGAGCAAAATACAAGGTGCAAGAGGTGAGCACGAGTTAAGTTCTTAGCACCGAAACCTGTGATGTCTACCGCTGCACCCTGCACAGTCCGCAGTGCCTTCGAGAGAGAATGAAGGCTGAGCACTCTGTCCCTTCCAGCCAGAAAATTCCACATCTCCTCAGCCTGAACTCCTCGTTTCTGAAGCTCTTGGAGCTTCTCTTCCAGTTTGGGCTTCTGCTTCCAAGTCCCATCTCACCCCATCTGATCAGGTGGGCAGTTGCGACCCCTGGAGGCACAGAGGTCGGGCCTGTGACTAACACTAGGCAAGGTGCAGCCATGAGCATGGGCAACACCTCATAGACTGGCTATTTCCCCTTCCCCTTCCCCCAGTTGCCTGTGGTAGAGTGTTCCATGGAACAAGGAGCAATAAGATCTAGTTTCTACATTAACACAAAATCGGAGTGAGGGTTGAATAAAACAAGGTGGAGTAGGCAAGGTCCAGATTCCACAAGCCTCTGTACCTCAACTTCTAACGGGACTCCAGGGCCATTTCATCCCTTCGTCAAACATCCATGCTACGCCCATGTGTTACCAACATAACAAAGCTTCAAGGGATGCTAAAATGTATTAACTCATTAAACAGTCACTTACTGAGCTTCCACTGTAGGCCAGATGTTGTGCCAATTTGGGAGATAAAATGGTGAGGAAAGACTCAACCCAACAAACACCACACAGACAAGACTGTTGCCCTCACTGAGCCTCCAGAAAGTGAAGGAAGCAAAAACCACTAGGATAAATATAAAAATTCACCACTGTAGCTTAAGTGCTGTGAACAGAGATGTATGGACATTTATTCTAAGAACAATGGGGACCCCTGCAGGAGTTAAGCAGTTGACATAGTCCTATCTGTGTCCAATGGCACAGGGACACACGAAGGACAGAGTATTGGGAATTGCAAGAACTCCTCTATGGCTGGAGGTCAGAGAGTGCTGCGGGCAGACAGGTGCCATCATGGCAAGTGCGTCTTTGCTGTGTACCACGGGGACTGAGAGGCATGGGTTATAAACAAGGGGTGAATATAATCACATTCGTGTAACACAAAATTCATCCTGACTGCTGGATGGAGGACAGATTATGATCCCATAAGAAAAGAAGCAGGGGTCCAGAGGGGAGAAAATGCTATAGAGACAAGGATCCTCCTAAAGCCGTGTCTGTGAGGACAGAGGGAAGTGAATGTGCCAGAAAGACAGCCAGGAGGAGGACAGGAGGGGAGGGGAGAGGAAAAAGAGAGGAAAGGGGAGGGGAGGAGGGACAGTGAGAACCTGGAGGAAGTGGTGATGGGTGAGGATGTCCCTGCTTCTGGGGAGGGTGTCTTGTGGGATAGTGAGCTTCTGTTTTAGCGAGAGGGGTGGTTATGAGAAAGAGACAGGGAGAGAGAGAGAAGCACAGAGGTAGAGGGAGACAGGGAGAGAGGGAGGGAGAGTGAAAGGGAGAGAAAGTGAGAGGGGGAGAGAGGAAGAGAGGATCTGGGAGTCTCAGGTCTATGCGTATAAGACAAAAGTTGTATATAGTCAAAATTACTTCACATCCCATAAACCTCCATTAGTTCATCAGAAAACTGAAAACCCAAGATAAACTGCTTCTCTCTGTTCTTCAGCTGTGAGCTTTCTTTTCCGGGTATGTAATGAGTCTATGGGTATCTTAAAGGACAAAAAATAAATATTCTCACTCTCTTTTGTTTAGTATTAGTATGACTGATTTCAAGTAAGTTCAGCATGATGTTATTTCCTTGTATGTATCTGCAGGATGCAGACAGGTGGTGGTTGGAGGGAACAATGGGTGTTTGGCAATCACGGAATCAACTTAACTCAGTGCCGGGGACGAAGGCAGAGGCCAGGGCAGCATGCTGCTGCTTTAGCTTCGTGAAGCAACTGTTTCTCGTTCCACCTCCTCTTGCTGACAAGGTATCTCTATCATCCTCTTGAGTTGTCAGTATTTAGGGAGACAGAAAAATCTGAAGCCTCCCTTTATTACCTTTTCAGAAAAAACAAAACCAAAGTTCAAATGCCACACCCAGCCATCACATGCCAAAATCAGACTGGACTTATTTGCAGGAACCTCTTGCCCAGCACATTGGCATCTTTGGGATAAGCTCAGCTTGGAAAACTTTCCTCTCCTCTTCTCTGATGATGAATGGAGGAGTTTTCCTCCCCAGATGCTGTGTGGCTTCAGCATACTTCCTGCCAAGAGAAGAGGAATCCCTAATTCCCTCTGCAGCTTAACATATCCTGATCAGTAAAAAGAATGATTATGAAGAGTCGTACCCATACAATTGAAGCCACTTAATCAGCAGCCTGATACAGTGCACGCTGATTACTGATGATTGCCAAGAGAGAGATTCATTGCCATGCATGTTAATGACTCTCCCAGATGCTAACTGATGTCTCTGGTGGTTCTAGCGTAATATGGGGCCCTAGCCAGGCCAGTTTCCCACAGGAGCGCTCCAGGTGCTAATGGGAACCTTCCTCAAGAGGATACTCGAGCATTTCACAGGCAAAGATGCCCTCTCAGTCCTGCTGAGGAAGAACAATGATGACTATCCTTGTTTTCAGAGGGAAAAATGAGCCACCCAGGCCATAAGAGCTGACGAATGGAATATAGATTTCCCATTTACCAGCTGCTTCCCTCTTCTGAAGGATGACTTGGAAAGCTTTTCCTGCACTTTGTGGGGTTTTCTACCAGGATTGATCTAAAACCATCAAAATTCAAGAATGTGAACTCTGAGCAAGAGCCTTAAGCCTCAGCCATAAACTTTACTCACAATAAAGGGCAAAATGAGCCCAAGGCTGCAGACTGAGGAGAGGAAAGTCCCAGAGTCTCAGGCAGGAGACTTTGTTTGGTTTCCATGAAGATTTATACCTTGAAATTTTTTTTTTTATTTCACGGTATTATGGGGATACAAACGCCTTGGTTACATAAATTACCTTTGCACCACCCAACAAGCGTGCCCATCTCCCAGGCAGTGTGCACAGCATCTGTTAAGTGTGGATTTACTCATACACTCCTCCCCACTCCCACCTGCCCAACACCTGATGAATGCAACTTCCCATATGTGTACATTAGTGTTGATCAGTTAGATCCAATTTAATGGTGAGTACATGAGGCATTTGTTTTCCATTCTTGTGATACTCCACTTAGAAGAATGGGCTCCAGCTCCATCCAGGATAATGCAATAGGTAGTTCATCTTTTTTTTATGGCTGAGTAGTACTCTATGGTCTACATACACCACATTTTGTTAAGCCACTTATGTATTGATGGGCACTTGGGTTGTTTCCATATCTTTGCAATTGTGAATTGTACTGCTATAAACTTTTGAGTTCAGATGTCTTTTTTACAGAATGTCCATTTTTTCCTTTGGGTAGATGAACAATAATGGGATTGCTAGATCAAATGGTAGTTCTACTTTTAGTTCTTTGAGGTATCTTCTTACTACTTTCCATAGAGATTTTACTAGTTTGCAGTCCCACCAGCAGTGTACGAGTGTTCCTATCTATCTGCATCCATGCCAACATTTGTTGTTTTGGGACTTTTTGAAAAAGCCATTCTTGCTGGAGTTAAGTGATATCTCAATATAGTTTTGATTTGCACTTCCCTGATGATTAGAGATATTGAGCATTTTTTCATGTTTTATTGCCATTAGTCTATCTTCTTTTGAAAAGTTTCTGTTCATGTGCTTTCCCCACTTTGTAATGGGGTCGTTTGATTGTTGTTGATTTTCCTGAGTTCTACGCAGATTCTAGTTATCAGTCCTTTATCAGATGTGTACCATGTGAATATTTTCTCCCATTCTGTGGGTTGTCTATGTGTTCTGATGATACTTTCCTTGTTGTGCAGAGCATTTAAATTTGATCAGGTCCCATTTATTTATTTTTGTTGATGCTGTGATTCCTTTTGGGGTCTTCTACATAAATTCTTTGCCTAGGCTGATGTCTATAAGATTTTTTCCAACATTTTATTCTTCAAGAATTCTTGTGATTTCGTGACTTAGATTTAAGTCTGTTACCCATTGTGAGTTGATTCTTGTGAGAGGTGACAGGTGCAGATCCTGTTTCAGTATTCTACATATGGCTATCCGATTTTCACAGCACTATTTATTGAATAGGGATTCTTTTCCCCAGTGTATATTTTTGTCTACTTTGTCAAAGATCAGATGGCTATATGAGGATGGCTTTATATCTAGGTTCTCAGTCCTGTTCCATTGGTCTATGTCTCTGTTCTTGCACCAGTCCCATGCTGTTTTGGTGACTATAGCCTTGTAATATAGCTTGAAGTCTGGTAAACTGATGCCTTCTGATTTGTTCTTTTTGTTTAACATTGTGTTAGCTGTATGGGGTCTTCTCTGGTTTCATACAAACATAAAATTATTTTTTCTAGATCT
Source organism: Lepilemur ruficaudatus (assembly GCA_963574885.1). Classification (NCBI taxonomy): domain Eukaryota; kingdom Metazoa; phylum Chordata; class Mammalia; order Primates; family Lepilemuridae; genus Lepilemur; species Lepilemur ruficaudatus. Next base: position 699 of record CAUYRT010083940.1, on the reverse strand, counting down.
ATGAGAAATGATATTGGTATTTTAATAGGGATGGCATTGAATCTGTAGATCTCTTTGTGTAGTATAGACATTTTAACAGTGTTGATTCTGCCAATCCATAAGCATGGTATGGTTTTCTGTCTGTTTATGTCCTCTGCTATTTCCTTCCTCAGTGTTTTGTAGTTCTCTCTGCAGAGATCTTTTACCTCCTTAGTTAAATATATTCCTAGGTATTTTAGTTTCTTTGTTGCTATTGTGAAAGGTATTGAGTCTTTGACTTGGTTCTCAGTTTGACTGTTGTTGGTGTATATGAATGCTACTGATTTGTGTACATTGGTTTTGTAATCAATCTGAAACTTTGCTGAATTTGTTTATCAATTCCAGTAATCTCTTGGCAGAATTTTGGCAGATTTTCTAGATATGAGATCATATCACCAGCAAAAAGGGATAGTTTGACCTCTTCTGTCCCCATTTGGAAGCTCTTGATTTCTTTCTCTGGTCTGATTGCTCTGGCTAGGACTTCCAGCACTATGTTGAATAGAAGTGGTGATAGAGGGCAATATTGTCTGGTTTCAGTTCTAAGCAGAAATGCTCTCAATTTTTCCCCATTCAGTATGATGTTGGCCATGGATTTGTTGTATATGGCTTTTATCATTTTCAGGTAAGTCCCATCTATGCCTATTTTGTTAAGCATTCTTATCATAAACAGATGCTGAATTT